>WHVA01000734.1:0-43200 GCA_015179125.1 Gautieria morchelliformis
CTGCCACCTGCTCTGTAGGACTGGGATCAGGAGCACGTGATGGTCCCGCAAGCCTTGGAGCAAGTGATGGCCCAGCAAGCCTTGAGGAGTGATGGCCCAGCAACAGGTTGTTGAAAAGGATCAGCTGCATTGCTTCTAGGAGGAGGGTGAGGGATGGCAAAAGGTGGGGGGTGGAGGGAGTGACTGGTCCCGATCTCTGATACGCGCTCTCCGATCAGTGTGTGGTGTCATTAACCGCTGCTCCCTCGCCTGTGCACGCTCCCGCTGACGGTTACTCTCTGGAGTAGATGGATCCCTGAGAAATGCAGGCATAAGAGTAGTGAGACAATAAAGCTGCCAATATCAGACTTACATTGCACACAGACCAAGGCAGACTCAGAAGAATTTATTTATTGATTTCTCTTTATCATAGAAACAGAAACAAATTAACCTAAAAAACAAACATCAATGGCAAGGAAACCCACCAGGGGCAGGGATGAGAGCCAGGAATGATGGGAGGCAGTGGAGAGGAGAAACCAGGGCTGAAAGGAAGTCAGCAACTGATCAAAATATTCGAAGAAAGCACAACAATCAAAAAGAAGATAACCAAAAGTGAACATTAATGGAAGAAATCACGCACCAGGGGCAGTGATAACAGCCAGGCAAGATGGGGAGGCAGTGATAGGAGCAACCTATGTTGAAAAGCAGTCAGAAAATGATTAAAAAAGCGAAAATAACAACAATAAAAAAGAAGATAAAAAAGCGAAAATCAATGGCAAGGAAAACACACCAGGGGCAGTGATGAGAGCCAGGAAGGATGGGGAGGCAGTGAGAGGGGCAACCTATGCTGAAAAGCAGTCAGAAAATGACTAAAAAAGCGAAAATAACAACAATAAAAAAGAAGATAAAAAAGCGAAAATCAATGGCAAGGAAAACACCAGGGGCAGTGATGAGAGCCAGAAGGATGGGGAGGCAGTGAGAGGGGCAACCTATGCTGAAAAGCAGTCAGAAAATGACTAAAAAAGCGAAAATAACAACAATAAAAAGAAGATAAAAAAGCGAAAATCAATGGCAAGGAAAACACACCAGGGGCAGTGATGAGAGCCAGGAAGGATGGGAGGCAGTGAGAGGGCAACCTATGCTGAAAAGCAGTCAGAAAATGACTAAAAAAGCGAAAATAACAATAAAAAAGAAGATAAAAAAGCGAAAATCAATGGCAAGGAAAACACACCAGGGCAGTGATGAGAGCCAGGAAGGATGGGGAGGCAGTGAGAGGAGCAACCTATGCTGAAAAGCAGTCAGAAAATGAATAAAAAAGCGAAAATATTAGCAATAAAAAAAGAAGATAAAAAAAGAAGATAAAAAAGCAACAATCAATGGCAAAGAAAACCACCAGGTGCAGTGATGAGAGCCTGGAAGGCACAGACAGAGAAAGCCAGCAAGAGGAGAGAGATAGCCAGTGGCAGAGAGAGAGAGAGAGAGCCAGCACGCTGCACAGCTGTGCGTTCCTGCGGAGGAACGGCAGACCGCTCGGTCTGAAGCAGCGACCGGTCGCCGGATGTGGCCAGTTGGGCGCTTGAACCGGTGCTGCTGCGCAGCGTTCTTGGCTCGCGGCTGCGCCACTCGCGTCCGATTGGCCAGCTGACCAATGCTGACCTAAAACCTGACATAAGCACCGCCCACAACCACCCACCCCCCGCGTTTAACTCTTAGACTAGGTGGATACCCACGCTTCGCGTGGGGGTGCAAGTCAAACGCCTCAGTAAGGTCAAAGGCATCAGTAAGTCTAATGCATCAGTAAGTCTAACGCATCGGTAAGTCTAACATATCAGTAAGGTCAAGTGCATTGGGGAAAATCAAAGTAATCAATTTGCATCAAGTAGATATCAGAAATCAAGGAGCTCTAAGTAATACATCTTTATATACAATGTTGGTTGTGTTCAAACCCTCCTCAAGCAAGACCTTCACTTTGTTCCAGCTTGTTCCCCTTGAAACACCAACATACAACTGACCATGTCCAAACACTGGATATCTCAGGTCCAGCCCAACCATACCCAAAGAGACTTGTTGATGGTCATTGCAAATGCCACACGCACTGGAAACTGTCTCCTCTGCAGCACAAATGGTAATTCCCCCTCTGATGGTGAAATGGTGATCCTGGGGATGAAAGCAGTATTTCCTGCACGTGGACCTGAGATGATCCTGACCTCCAACACTCTATTCCTCATCCTCACCAACCGCAACCTTGTCCCATTGCATAGTCCTTGCTTCTTATCCAAATTGCGCAACATCATCAGAGGCACTCCAGGCTTGACTTCCAAGTGAGCAGGAGGAAGACTGCCCATCTCTATGGAATTCAGATACTCCACAGGATACTGCTCTGCAAAGTCGGTTTCCTTGACAGAATCTGCACAGTGGAAGACCTGAGCATCACCTGGAAACTGCCTCAACACCATGGAATTGATCTCATTGACCTCAATATTTCTGGGACAGAGGATGGCCCGCTCCAAGAAATAATTGTCCTGGGCAGGGATTGCATTGCCAATGCCAGGGTATATTTCCTGGATCAGCTCTGCAATTCCAGGGCCACAAACCATGTGTTGAGGGAGTGAGAAGGTATGATCTAGTGGGAGATCCTTTCCCTGACCCACATTCTGCAGCCATTCTGCAAACCTGGCTCTGTCAGGGTCATTTCTCACCCGCATGTTCTCTGTCAGATGGAGGACCTTGATCTTTGGCCACAGATATGACTTCTGAAGGGTAGCTCCCACGATATCCTCCTTGGAGCCTTTGGGACAATTGGGAGAGTCTGCTGAAAGTCACCTCCAAAGGCAACCGTGATGCCACCAAAGGGTCGGTCAGGCTGGTCAAGGAAATCCCTCAGTGTCCTGTCAATGGCCTCTATGGCATGGCAATGCTGCATTGCAGCCTCATCCCAAATGATGAGCCTGGCCAGTCTCAGCATATCAGCCTGGTCAGAGTTCTTTTTGATGGAGGAGAGAGAGCCCTTATGGACAGGAATTGGAATTCCAAGCATGCTGTGAGAGGTTGTCCCATTAGTGAGGATAAGTGCAGCCATTGCAGATGAGGCTACAGCAAGCACAATGAGACTCTCCGCTCTACAGGAGTGGATTAGGGTGTTCCATGTGAATGATTTCCCAGCGCCCCTGAGCCAGTGACGAAAAACATTTGTCCGTTAGGTTTCCCCTGAGCATCTATGTCCAGTGCCGACCGTAATATCTGATCATGCGCAGACCTTTGCCCCTCATTCAGCTTGGGAACCTCCTCATCAGCCATCTGCCTCTCTTGAACAGGGTCATAGTCCCTCTGCTCAGCTATGAACCTGTTTCCAATCAGGACCTCCCACTCGCCTACCACCCGAGGCATATCTTTAAAGCTGCTCAAGGACATTCCATTACGCTGAAGGAGTTTATCCAAGAGAAAGAGGCCAAAATCATAGACCTGATCATCCCGTGGCTCCTGGATATTGTGCTGATTGGAGCCGATGTCTGAGATCATCACATATGTGCTCCTTGAAGGCTCCCATAGTCTGTCAGGTTGTGAGGGAATGCAATGACCAAGGATGGTGGCAAAGAGATGTCTGAGCTGAGCACCTGTTTTCATGCCACTGGCTTCCTGGAGACACAACCTCCACTCCTGATCATCCTCCAGAAGTCCCCTGGCAAGACAGGCCTCCTTGTAAGTAGCACATTGTATGCCATCCACTGTCCTAAGCTCCTCAAAGGATCTGGCCCCTTGCCACCGTGAGGAGAGTGCGCAAATAAAATCTCTCTCCTGATTTTGGGCTTGCAAAGTGAAGGCGTCCAATGCTATATCCCCTTTGACGTGGTGTCCATACCCTTTCCTCTTTTTGCCAGGTAAAATGCTCAGGAAAATCCACATAGAGCACATCGCGTGCATGAGGGTAGGCAGCATTGGCCTCAAAGTAAGCCATGAGCGCTGTCTTTGACCCCTCGACCCTGTTCATGATGGTGAGCGGATCAGCATCAGGATTGAAAACGACTGATTGCTGGTCTTTTTCATGGACTGGGAGTGCCATGACTGCAGGCACCTGGGTGTGGATTTCCCGCTCCAGCAACCTCCAACAGGCCTCATGAGCACTGACATAGCGAGCGTCCAGGTACTTCTTTATCTCATCATGGTCGACACCAAACTCCATCGTGGTCCGATCATGGCCCTTGTAGAGATACTTGTGGATATACTTGACGCACCTCACACTGAAGGTGAATTCAAGGTTGATGTGACACCGGAGTTTGAGCAAGAGCAGAGGAGAGTATGGCACAACCCATCTGTTGTCCAGCATGTCACCTCTGACATTGTGCAGCCTTCCATCATTGCGACGATGATATTTTGGATATCCATCTACATTCACAACGGTCTCCTCACAGAATGGCTTTGAGAAGCCTTTCTTGCACTTGCCATTTTCCATGCAGGGTGTGTTTGGATTCATTTGTCCACAGGGCCCATGTGTCATCAGCTCACAGACCAACTGGTAGAGGACAGGATGTGTCTCTGGATCAGGGAACTCTGCTGAAATCATAGAATCCACCTCATGTGGATGTTTGACCTTGGACTCCCTATCGAACCAGGTAAGCAGGTGCATGTGTGGGAGCCCCCTCTTCTGGAATTCAATAGTGTGAACACGAGCGACAGTTTCTCCAAAGATCTTGTCCTTGACGATCAAGTCAATGAGGTATTTCTTTTTGAGGTGAAACACCCGCGACACCAGGTCAGGTCTGTCCTGAGCAGTTTGTCCAGGGAGCAACTCGGCCACTATCTCATCCCACTTTGGATTGGCAGTCATGGTAATAAATAAATCAGGGGGACCCTTCTTTGTTGCAATGGCCAGGGAGTTCTGGCAGTTTTGATTCATGTCCCGTGTACTTCCTTGAAATGTTGCAGGCAGAATGACTTTTATGCCCAAGCTGTTTGCATCTCCAATGTCATTGTCCAAGCCTCCATATGAATCTACCATCTGGTTATACTGCTCAGCACGCAGAGTGTGTTGATTGGCCCTGATCCACCTCAGTCTGCTTTGCTCTGCAGCAGCCCAGGAGTCTACAATGTACTGCTGGAACAATTTGCCACCACGCAGGAGTGTTGTAGGTTCTCTCGCTCTCTGGAACAGATGATACGCATGGTACTGTATTTGGGTGACCTGTGTCCGTCTGTTTGGATTGGGATTGGCCTGCCGAGCACGCTCTGGCTCATGATAAGGAATACCTGGTTCCCATCCCAACTCTCCCTTGGGAAAGAGCAAGACATAGTGCAGAGAGGCATGTTTGCATTGGTATCCAATACCCTTCTGAAAGGTCCACCTCTGAGCTGGACTATAATATCCCTAGGTTCAGGGTCGATGCCATCTCCAGGAAGAACGACTGCAATCTCATCTGCAGTTGGGACATTATATCTCCTAGGATCCCTGTGTGCCCTGTATGTGAGCCTTGCCTGGATGTCACCATTCTGTTCTTGAGCTCTGAGCCTCTCAGCTGCTTGTTTATATGTGCGCACATGAGGATTGCATAGCAGGAGCATTTCCTGCAAGTCTCCCATGATAGTTGGAGACAGACGCTCATTACGATTTTTTCTCTTTGCCAAAGCCAGTGCAGGATCATATATGTAAAGCTGGGCATACTTTGGATCGTCTTCATTGTCAGGGAGGAGAGAGCCATGGAGATGATACAGTTCACCCTGTAGCTTGAGCACATATGGACCACGACCCTCCCGAAGCAAATCTTGGTCAAAGTCGGCCCCCACAGAAGTGAATGCAAATGCAGCATTATACTGCCTGATATTCTGGCGAAATCCTTTTGCCTCAGGGTCCTGGCCTTCTAAGAGCTGTTTCAAAGGCTGAGGGGGCTCTGGCAGGCCTTCCAGCTGCATCTTTCCTTCCATACAGCAATCACCAAACCTGGGCCGCACATTTGAGGATTTCTGCAGACGTTCTTCCCTCCAGTGTAATGCTCCACAGTCAGGGCAGGGAATAACCATGGGACCCAAATCATGACGCTGCATATCTGCCTCAATTATTCTAGAGCCACCCAGTGGAATAGGAGGAGGAGGTCGCTGAGGACGCTGCCGAGGTATAGGGAGTGGCTGAGGAGGCCGAGGAGGTGCAGGGAGTGGCTGAAGAGGCTGTGGAGGTGCAGGGAGCGGCTGAGGAGGTGCAGGGAATGGCTGGGGAGGCTGAGGAGGTGCAGGGAGTTGCTGAGGAGGCTGAGGAGGTGGAGGGAGTTGCTGAAAAGGCCGCAAAAGCGCAGGGAGTAGCGGAGGCATTGGTCTTATTGCATTGGCCCGAGCACGCAATGCTGCCACTCCTGCAGAACCTACTACAGGAGGAGGCGCTGGTTGTACAGATGCAGGCCTGTGCCTTCCCAAAGGCCGCAATGCAGCTACCTGAGCATGCAAGTCTGCAATGGCTGCTGAACCTACTATAGGAGCTGGCTGTACAGGGTCTGGCCTATTTCTTCTCAGAGGCTGTAATGGTGGGATAACTGCTAACTGAGCATGAAGGGCTGCCACCTGCTCTCCAGGACTGAGATTAGGAGGACGTGATGATGGTGCC
Source organism: Gautieria morchelliformis (assembly GCA_015179125.1). Lineage (NCBI taxonomy): Eukaryota > Fungi > Basidiomycota > Agaricomycetes > Gomphales > Gomphaceae > Gautieria > Gautieria morchelliformis. The sequence continues at coordinate 6,566 of WHVA01000734.1, forward strand.
AGCATGGGCAGACGTGAAGAGGGTGCAAGCATAGGAGGACGTGATGGCCCGGCCACAGGTTGTTGAAAAGGATCAGCGACATTGCTTCTAGGAGGAGGGTGAGGGATGGCAAAAGGCTGTGGGGGAGGGGGTGGCTGGTCCTGAGCTCTGACAGCAGCAGCAGCAAGCGCACGTGCTCTCCGATCAGTGGGCGATGTCATATGACCCTCCTGCTCCTCCCTTGCCCTTTCACGCTCCTGCTGACGATTTCTCTCTGGAGTAGATGGATACCTGAGACATGCAGGTATAAGCTTAGAGGAACAATCAAGCTACCACAATTCAACTTACATTTGCAAGCAGATGCTGTTGTTGTTGCTTTTTCTTGGGCAAAGTCAGGGGAATTTATTAATTTCTAATTAAATAAATGTCAGACAGCTCACACCAGACCACCGAGAAATACATACATACCCAGGAAGGGACAGGTAATTGTTTGTTAAGCAAAGTCAAGGGAATTTATTAATTTCTATTTAAAATAAAATAAATAAATGTCAGATGGCTCACACCAGACCACAGAGAAATATATACATACCAAGGAAGGGACAGGGAAATTGATTGATGAAAATATCCAAGTCTTCTTCGGCTATCCAACTGGAATAATTCCAGTAAATGGTCCAGGTCCTGGTCCTGGGAGATGTCTTCTTCAGCCACCAGTAGTGCAAGTCAACACTAAGAGAACTGCAATGCAATTGTGGCTCCCTCTAAGGCAGCCTGGGATGACTACCTGGCTCCTTAGCAGAGAAAAAGCTACCCCACTGAAGAGGTCAACCCCAATAGTTCACAGCAGAGATCTCCCTGGGATTGTAGTCTACACTATATAGGCTATCTATTAATTCACTCTCACGCAATTTTATTCTATCTACTGGGGAGAGAGGAGAGGAGGGTGGTGGTGGAGTGCGCGAAAGCGGCTGCGCAGCGTTCTGCCAGCGCAGCGCTGCTTTGAGCGCGCAGACCGGCGTCAACCGCTGATAAGCTTGCGGCTGCACCGCTCGCGTGCTCCAGAACGCTGCGCAGCCGCATTGAGCGCTGGAGCCGGAAGACTGGCGCAAACCGGCAGCCTGGCATGAACCGGTTTGGGCCAGCTGCGCCACTCGCGTCCTTGGCTCGCGGCTGCGCCGCTCGCATCCGATTGGCCAGCTGACTAATGCTGACCTAAAACCTGACATAAGCTTGATGCCCACAACCCACCGAGCTGTTTTCATATAGTGTAATACCAGTGTTTCGCACGGGGGTTAGCCGATTGTATACATCGGGTACCTGGAGTTTGGAAAATACGCTCGCATCTGACCGTGACATGCGGCACCTCAGAAATATTTACCTCTTGTCAGCTTACTGCCTCATTCATAGTTTAGCTACAGAATGAACCACTTTTCATGAAAATTGAATAAAATTTGAGAATTCATCAAGATGAGTGGTTGACAAGCCTACTTCCCTGCCACACAAGCACAATTTCTTATTTTTTGGTTTTATTTGTTAAAGGGTCTATAGCCTTCAATTCTAGCTACTTACATTGACCTCGGGTGTAGTGTGGTTACTAGGGAAGGGCGTTTCAAGCTCCTGGTACCCAATAGTATATCAGAGACTAAATGCCTCATTAACAAATATCTCAATCTCCCTCTTGTGTACACCCTTGTGACCCATCACAACTGAGCTTGTCGGCGCACGCCCAGCATACAATGGCCTCCTATTCCTGTGATGCACACTTTCCCCTGCGGCAGTCAGGATCCGTGGATCGACGTACGTCCACACGCCATTGTTTAGTGGCTCTTCCTGTAATCCATGCTCAGTAAAGTTCACAGGTTGTACAACAAAGGGGCAACGCACCTGACACCAGAGGATATCTCCATTGGGATAGCGATCCAAGTCTGGTGTAATCTAGTACCAACAATGAGTGCCTCGCTCTTCTCGCCTTCCTAATTACCTACCAAGTCATACGGGAATGGGGAGATCTGCTCCACACAACTAATCGCTATATGCCTGATCCCTCGCTTCCTCCTCTCCTCCAAAAGCGTATAATACACCTGTCCTATAAACTGCAAAGGCCACAAACACCCTCAGCACTGCTCTCACTGCCCCTCGTAAATGTGTCACTTACCGCTGCAAAGAATGTGCCGCTTTATCTCATCCATGGGCACGAGCTCTTCTGGGTACGGCTCGGGGATGTACCGTTGGAAATAGGGCGTTTCATGAAGGCGAATTCGACGTGAATTCGGTCACGAAATTGGTGTGAATTCGAACGTGAACTCGGGAGTTCAGACATGATTTCATGACCGAATTCACTTCAAATTTGTGTCCTTCATGAAACCCCTCTCTGTATCTGTGAAATTTAACAGCAAGGCCGGCTTGCGCGGCATACCAACGGCAGAATGGCCTGTTGTAGCTGTAATGTTACATTTAGTAATTACATGCCCAATGCTCCCACCGATGTTTCGGGACATCCGTCATCAGCCTGACAAATTAAGATGAGGTGGTTGGGACATTTGTGTGAACCGGATGGCTCAGAGGGTGGGCATGGCTCAGAAGAGGACTATAATTATGTCAACTACTTATCTGTAGTACAGTACCGTCTCCAGCAGCTCCAGCATCTCCCTCCTCTCGGACTCGGCTTCCCTGTCGTCTCATATATGGATCTTGATGAAGAGGAAGAGACAAGATACTTGCAGAGGCTGCGCACAGTACTGCGACAGCGCATGTGTGTACCACGGAAAATTAAGAAAAAGGAAGGCAAAGAAAATTGTTTAGTACTGTAGTAATTAATTTTCACATTGGACATCAGCTGTATGTGTGTCATGACGCGTCTATTTCTCATATTCAGGTGCTCTGTCTTACCATTTGTCACTCCATCTCCGTGTTCGTTCCGATCGCCATTGTCATGTTCGGCAACCAATTCTCGCTGTTCGCGACAATGACCATGGTTATGCCGTCAGCAAGCGATCGACGTCTTCGGACTAACTTACCAGTCATTGTTGGGCCTACCACTTCCTCTGCTCGGCCCTCTTCGATGGTGTTCTGACAATCGGATTGCCATGACCTATGTATTTCCTGCACCTTGTTACCCCCATTCCCTCGTTTGCTACCCCTCCTCCGTGTTCACTCGGCTTCGCCCCTCCCTTCGGCCACGCCTCCTCTATGTTCTCTCCATTCACCCTTTGCCACATTTCGCCGAACCGCTATTCGCTGCTCGCACATTTCGCCAACAAGGCATGCCATCAAATACGATCGGTACCATTTACCCGGCGTGATGATTCATCACTAACCCCATCATCTTCTTAAATCCAACCCCTTTGGGTTTTTGTATGGCCAAAGTATGTTCGCGGAGCATTCCTTCCGTAGGTCGTGTGGGATTGACCCAGTGGATGAAGAGTCCGTGCAGGGTGACATGCATGCGGGCCCCAAGACATGGTTTCGTACATAAGTACCTTCGCCACCTTTACTCTCCGTCGTTTCATGTTCGCACCCCTCCCTCACTCTATTGTATGTTTATTCCATCTCTTAGTATCATGACTGCGCACCCCTATCCAACCCTGACTCGTGACGGCCTCTTTCCTATTTGCTGATACCGTACGAGCATTTGATATAAGTAGTTTACATTCGCATGTATATTCTCCAGTTCAATTATCATACGTCGTGCATCTTGTGCAAACTTGACCTCACTGTGATCATCATCTTGAGCCTTTCCTTGAAGATCTCTATCTTCGACCAGCCAAGGACTTAGGCATCACTGGTGAGTTCTCATACTTCATCTTCGTTACCTTAGCCTTCGAACTACTTTCTGTGCTGTTGACGAAGGGCTCTGAAGGAGCACCTTCGCCAGCGAAGGGACTGTTGAAACTTAGACAGCCCTTCCGCGATATCTTGCACGTTACGTCGTCAAGTGCTGCGAGCTATTTCGCTACGACTGTAGATAGGGCGAGCCCCGTTCGGGCAACCCTCTTGTTTCGTGAACATTCATCAGTTCACTTATTCGCCGAATGGCATACTTATTCGCACAAGTTCACTAATACACGATATTAACGTCTAAAAACCAATCTTGACAATGTGCCGCAGAACGGCATGCTGGGGACCAAGTTGGGGAGCGAGTTCACGGACGAGTGCGCGAGCGAGTTTGCTGCGAAAGGAGGGTTGAGGCTGCTTTTGCAAAGTTGCGGAATTCACGAACTCTGCGAGTTCGCGTCGGAGTGCGGGACCGATTTCATGTCGAGTTCACCTTCGTGAAACGCCCTAATGGGTGTTGCCCGTCATTTCCTCCAAAGGTGGACCGAGCCCCTGGGTGTCGTAACAGCGATTTGGAGAAGAATACCACCAGCTGACACACAAGACGTGTTAGTGCCATAATATATTCTCACGCACACTACACCACTCACGGGCTTGCGGTAGTTGCGGTGGATCTGCCGACGAAGAACGTGGAACTATCTCACTGTGTCAGTAACTATCCTACAGACACCACACCACTCACGTAATTGGCTGGCATCCTGAAGCCAAAGAGTCGATTAGTGCCTTCCAAACTTAATGGTATCAGAGGGACCGTGGTAGCTTAGTGGTAAGCCCGCCCTGGGGGTTGAGCGTGTAAGCTAAGGCTGAGCGTTCAATCCTGGCCCCTCCGGAGATAACACTCTAGACACTCTGAGAAATTTCGGCCACACTGATTTCCAATAACACCCGATTGCCTGCCCCAAATATGAATGGTGGTATACTCAACTATCCCTTCCAATTCAGAACCGACCCTTTAGGAACATGATAACACCTACTCCAATTATCTAATCCATCCAACCGACGCATTGGAGTACCGGGTACCCGTACTATCATGATTTGTCACACCGACAGCCGGAGGCTGGGCCGAAACATCGGCAGTAGACTGCAGCTGCTGCCACTCATTGGGGTGCGGGAAAGGTGTCGAGGTGGTGTTGCAGCTGAGGGGTACAAACTGGTGTTGCGCAGCGTAGTATAATACGGGCTTGCTGACATTGGGGGTCCTTAGACTTTTCTCTTTGGATTCCCCCTTGTCAGTTGTGTGGTAGTGTGATCTCCACAACTAGCTAGGGTTGCCCTTACAGCAGAAAAGTCTCTTCCCTAGAGGACCGGCGGTCATATTGCGCGTTGCATTCGCCATAGGTGCGTTCGGAATTGGAGACAGCGACTCGGAGATTGCAACCTCTTCCGCGCACATGGCATACGACAGTCCCTCTTCTTACGTCGAGCTCCCAACCCCGGAAATCCCGTCCCATATTTCTCCTTCCGACATGGATCCAGATGATCGTCTTTGGAATATGGAGGACGAATTGACGCGGAATTGGATGAAGACCGACGCGATTGAAACAGCCTTACAAACGATTTTGGCTAAGTTAGATATTCCACAAGGTGGTGGAAATGCGATGCTGGAGCTGGATTTCAGAAAAGCGGAACTGGCGGAAGAGAGGATGTCCGTGAAGTTGGCAAAGGTCAAACCTGCAACTCCGGCGGACTTCGACGGAGATTGAGAGAAGGGACGCGCATTCTTCAACACATGCAGCATCTACTTCGCAATTGTTGGAGACCTCTTTCCGAACGACCAGGCTCGGATTCACTGGGCATTGTCCTTTTTCAAGTCGGACCACGCAGCCCATTTTGCAAACAAGGTGATCCGACATGAAGCAAAGGGCAAGGGGAACTACTTCCGGGACTGGGACGCCTTCGAGAAAACATTTTCTGACCAGTTCTGCCCGAAAAATGAGCAGCTCACAGCCCTTACGAAGCTCGAGGGTACCAGGTGGTACCAGGCCAAGGATCCGGTCGATGACTACATTGACCGCTTCCAGGAGCTCATTGACCTTGCGGAGTATGACGATGACAAGACAATCGTCATCAAATTCCGACGAGGGCTTGATCCGACACTCCAGAACCAAGTTGCACTGCTTGGGGATGGAGCTCTGGATTTCGATGACCTGGAAGGGTGGTACCAAGCTGTGCGGAGGGTGTCCCGAAACAGGGAAGCAAATGAGGCCTTTGTGGAGACAAACCGGAACATGACACGCAGTTCCGCTCGTCCTACTCCACCCGTGCCAAAACCTGGAAGTGCATTCATTCCCACATGGAAATTATTTCCGATGGTTGTTCCGCCTGCTCCTATTAGGAACCCTAGCCCCCCTCCTTCGAAGAGTGGCCCTGCCCCGATGGATGTAGACCGCATGCGCGGAAAAGGCCACGGAACCATCACCTGCTTCCGATGTCGACAACCAGGCCACTATGTCTGCGAGTGCCCCCAAGCCTTTGACATCCGGCTTATGACCACAGAGGAGAAGCTTGAGCTCCTTCCAGAATTCCTCGCACTCGCGGACATAAGCGGAGTGCCCACTGCAGAAGGAATTTCCAAAAATGCGGAACATGGTGCATCGGAAGTGGAAGATGCATCGCATTTTGTGACGCGCAGCAGGTGAGATGTGTGCCCCTGCTGCCTGTACATAACCGGTTTGCCTGTCTTGAAGTAGAGGATGAAAAGCCCCCACACCCCTCACTTCGTACAGACCCACCGGATAAAGTCACTCAAAAACCAAATCCGACACCCCATCCATCTCGCATCTGCCCTTGGGAGAGATGCCTCCTGAAGCGCTATGTTGTTGCCGCCACCCCGGGCCCCAAGTCACTAGTCATTAAGGTGGAGATCCAGACGACAGATACGGCGGAAGTCAAATCCGGACCTGCCCTCGTCGATTGCGGAGCCACTGGTCAGTTTATGGACCGGGACTATGTGGAACGGAACCACCTGACTACGCGGAAGTTGCAATGTGCAATCCTGGTGTTCAATGTGGATGGAAGCCCCAATGAGTCAGGGTCTATCACAGAGATAGTAGACACAATTCTCCGCTACGACGGACACACAGAATGCACTTCCTTTGCAGTCACCAGCCTGGGGAAGCAAGACATCATCCTTGGGTTTACCTGCCTTCAGGAGCACAACCCGGAGATCAATTGGCAGACTCGGAAGGTACTGATGAGTCGATGCCCAGCCAAGTGTCACATGTGCCGGTCGGAAGTGCGGAAGGAGCGCCAGGAGCAGCGGAAGACCGAATGGCTCATACAGACATGTCGCTCTGGCCCCCATCCACTGCTTGCAGAAGAAGACTCGGAAGTGGAATTTGAACCGGCTCCCACTTCCGATTCCGATTCCGATTCCGATTCCAATGTCATCTGACTCGGCCCGGAAGACACTCTGGTGGAAGGGGAGCACTTGCTGTATGTGAACCTTCCGCTGGAAGCGGAACACATCCGCGCCACCGGAAATATTTCGCAACGCCTTGCTGAAGCCTCCAAGAAGCATGATAGAGTGGAGGCGGAAATTCCGGAGTACCTGCGGGAGTTCGAGGATGTCTTTGCCAAGGAGTTGTTTGATGCCCTGCCTCCACGGAAGCTGTGGGACCATGCCATTGAGTTGGAGCCTGGGTCAAAGCCCACCAACTGCAAAGTCTACCTGCTGTCACCCAAGGAGCAGGTAGAGCTCGATTCCTTGCGGAAAACCTCCGAACAGGGAGGATCTGCCCCTCCAAGTCACCCATGGCATCTCCGGTGTTCTTCATCAAGAAGAAGGATGGCTCGCTCAGACTTGTGCAGGATTACCGGGCCTTGAATGCAATCACGATCAAGAACCGGTACCCCATTCTGCTCATTTCCGAACTAATCACACAACTCCGCGGGGCAAGGTACTTCACTAAGCTGGCTGTCCGCTGGGGCTTCAATAATGTTCGGATTCGGGAGGGAGACGAGTGGAAGGCCGCATTCCGCACCAACCGAGGACTCTTTGAGCCACAGGTCATGTTCTTTGGCCTCACCAACAGTCCCGCCACATTCCAGACGATGATGAATGACATTTTCCGTGACATGATAGCAGAAGGGGTTGTCTGCATCTACCTCAATGACATCCTCATCTTCACAAAAACAATGCCGGAACATCGGGAAGTTGTGCGGAGAGTGCTGGAATGGCTCTGGGAATACAACCTGTGTCTCAATCCGGAAAAGTGCGAATTTGAGTGGACGCGGATAGAGTATCTTGGGGTGATCGTGTCGGAGGGGAAGGTGGAAATGGACCCGGTCAAAGTTTCCGGTGTATCGGATTGGCCTGTGCCGCAGAACAACGAGTTTGTCAATTTCTACCGGCGGTTCATCAAGGACTTCTCCTGCCACGCTCGTGCCCTCTTCAACCTCACCAAGAAGGAGGTTGGATGGCAGTGGGGAGAGCCGGAACAGGCCTCCTTTGACAAACTCAAGGAGCTGATCACGTCCGCCCCGGTTCTGATCTTTCCCGATGACTCTCGCCCTTATCGAGTTGAGGCCGATTCTTCCGACACAGCTACCGGAGCGGTCTTGTCACAACAGTCATCGGAAGATGATGGGGGATGGCATCCGATTGCCTTCTTCTCTAAAAGCCTTAGTCCGGTCGAGTGGAACTACGAGATCCACAACAAGGGGATGCTGGCAATCATCCGAGCGCTGGAGGAGTGGCGACACTTCCTCGAGGGTGCTCTATGCCCGTTTGAGATCTGGACAGACCACAAAAACCTCGAGTATTTCCGCACATATAAGAAGTCGAACCGACGACAAGCACGGTGGTCCCTACACCTGTCCCGGTTCGACTTCATGCTCCACCACCGCCTCGGCCGCACCATGGGCAAGCCCGATGCCCTATCCCGCCGTGCGGATCATGGGAGTGGAAGTGGAGACAATGCGGATATGACACTGCTCCGCCCAAGTCTCTTTGCAATCCGCGCCCTAGAGGGAGTGACCGCAGTTGGGGCGGAAGCGGAAATGCTCCGAGACATCCGGAGGCAGTACCGGAATGGAGAGAAGGAGGAGTCGGTGGTGAAGGCGGTGGAGGAACTTCGGAAAGGACACTCACGGTCGGTACGGGCAGCGGAATGGTCAGAACGTGATGGACTGCTCCACTTCAGAGGCAAGGTCTATGTTCCAGGTGGAGCGGACCTCCGCCGCCGCATCGTGTCCCAGCACCATGACACACGGGTCGCCGGGCATGCTGGCAGGTGGAAGACGCTGGAATTAGTGGCTTGGAATTACTGGTGGCCTCAGATGTCCCGCTACATTGGACAGTACGTGAAGACATGTGACCTTTGTCTCTGAACCAAAGCGCAACGACATCCGCCCGTCGGAGAACTTGTTCCGCTCCCGATTCCTGAATCCCGCTGGGACACCATCAGCGTCGACTTCATCGTTGAACTCCCAGAGTCTCATGGCTACGACGCGATCATGAACATCGTGGACTCGGTAAGCAAGGTGTCCCACTTCATTCCGACGCACACGATGATCACAGCCCTTGGAGCGGCCCGCCTGTTCCTTGCACATGTCTGGAAGTTGCATGGGCTCCCGAAGCAAGTTGTTTCCGACCGAGGTCCGCAGTTTGTCACGGAACTGACTCCGGAGCTCTACCGCCTGCTCAGCATAAAGCTGGCTACCACCGCAGCGTACCATCCACAGGGTGACGGACAGACGGAACGGGTCAATCAGGAGTTGGAGCAATATCTCCACCTCTTTGTCAATGAGAGGCAGGATGACTGGGATGAGTTACTTCCACTGGCGGAATTCCAATACAACAACCATGTACATTCCACCACGCAACAGACTCCCTTCATGCTTGACTCTGGACGACACCCGCAGATGGGCTTCGAACCACACCAGGCTGAGTCCCGACTGGAGACGGTCAATGAGTTCTGAGACCGCATGGACTCCACCCTTTCAGAAGCCAAGTCAGCCCTTGCGAAGGCCAAGGATGACATGGCAAGGTACTACAACCAATGCCGGGTTCCTGCCCCGGAGTACCAAGTTGGAGACAAGGTATATCTAGATGCAAGTGACATCCGCACCACACGCCCTTCGCAGAAGCTTTCCCACCGCTACCTTGGGCCCTTCACAGTGATGCGGAGGGTTGGATGGAATGCATACCGCCTCCGACTTCCGATGTCCATGTCCCGCCTCCACCCCATCTTCAACGTGGTGAAGTTACTCCCTACGCCTGAGGACCCAATTCCAGGTCGGAAGGCTCGTCCGCCACCTCCACCGGAAATTGTAGATTGTAAGGGCAACCCTGGCTGGTTGTGGAGATCACACTACCACACAACTGACAAGGGGAAATCCAAAGTATGTATAAATGAACAGAGTATACAAGAGAGGGGATTCTCACCTGACAAGGGGAAATCCAAAGAGAAAAGTCTAAGGACCCCCAATGTCAGCGAGCCCGTATTATACTATGCTGCACAGCCAAGGACAACACTTGGCACCCGCCATCAACCCTGCATCCTCCTGACCTCCCTGACCCTTGATCAACCCTTGATGCCACCTATTACGCGAGTCGCTTGATTTCCGACACTGTTCTGAGAGTGGAAGTCGGAAATTGGAGTGGAACTGGCAAGGCGAACAGAACTGGTGGAAGTTCTCCCAGAAGCGGAATCATTTCCGAAAGCGGAGGCGGAGTGGAATCGGAACCGGAAGCGGAGTCTGAAATGGAGTCGGAACTGGGTGTGGTGTCGGAACTGGAAATGGAAAACAGGGTGTCCCCTGACATAGATGGGGAAGAGCACTATGTGGTGGAAAGGATCCTGGACAGCCGGTTTGTGCGAGGAGGACTCCAATTCCTCGTGAAATGGGAAGGGTATGGGTATGAGGAGAATTCGTGGGTCCCGGAGCAAGATGTATCCGCTCCAGACAAACTCCGCGAGTTCTATAGGACACACCCTGGTTCCCCTCGCCGAATCCGCTCACTGGCATTTCAGTCCCTCGTGTCCCGTGCTTCGAGGACGCAGCACACTAGAGGGGGGGTGATGTCAGGGGCACCCTGTTTTCCTTTTCCAGTTCCGACACCACACCCGGTTCCGACACCATTTCCGACTCCACTTCCGGTTCCGATTCCATCTCCGCCTCCGCTTTCGGAAATGATTCCGCTTCTGGGAGAACTCCCACCAGTTCTGTTCGCTTTGCCAGTTCCACTCCAATTTCTGACTTCCACTCTCGGAACAGTGTTGGAAATCAAGCGGCTCACGTGATAGGCGGCATCAAGGGTCGATCAAGGGTCGGGGAGGTCAGAAGGATGCAGGGTTGATGGCGGGTGCCAAGCGTTGTCCCTGGCTGCGCAGCATAGTATAATACGGGCTCGCTGACATTGGGGGTCCTTAGACTTTTCTCTTTGGATTCCCCCTTGTCAGTTGTGTGGTAGTGTGATCTCCATAACTAGCTAGGGTTGCCCTTACAATGGCTGAGTTGTGCCGCGACATACGCAACCTACGGCACAGCTCACCCAACGACGACGACCTGGCCAAACCGCCGTGGAGCACGCTTGCACCAGCACCCACGGGAGTCAAACTGAGTGGGGACACGCCTTCGCTGAAGGAAGGCGTGGAACTGGTCGTGCAGCTGGCCAGCCCAATGCCATGGCCTGGCCGCAACGAGGTTCCCCCATGGCGCATCCACGCCCCACGATGTCCCCAGGCTCCCCAGGGACAGGCCGGCCACACTGGGCGTGACACGCGACGTGACACACCCGTCGACGCCGCCTCCACCGTCCCCATCGCGCATCCACGCTCCAGGCCACCCCAGATGGCTGCGGACGACGGCCCACACCACCTGGTGTGTGCATCCACCTTGTGGAGTGCCCAGGAGCCCCCCAGGATCACTGGGAACCCGCGTAAGCCGCCATCAGCACGCAGCATCATCCGCGCACCCCAGCTGCCGCCCCGGCCGCCCTGCTCGGTCCCAGCCAGTGGGACCGGTGGTGCACACTCCTTAGAGAGTGCATCCACCTCTGGGGACCCTCCAGAGTTCCCCAGAGCCGGCCAGAAGTCGTGCACGCCGCGCCCGGCGCGCAACGACATCCGCGCACCCCAGGTACCGCCCCGGCCGCCCCACTCGCTGGGAGCGAGTGGGAACGGTGGTGCACGCTCCTTAGAGCGTGCATCCACCTCTGGGGGCCCTCCAGAGGCCCCCAGAGTCGGCCAGACATCGTGCACGCCGCACCCGGCGCGCGGCCCCAGGCGCCGTCCCGGCCTCCCTGCTCGCTCCCTAGAGCGTGCATCCACCTCTGAGGGCCCTCAAAAGGCCCCCAGAGCGCTCCAGGTGCCACGCAGGCCCCTCTGCCCATGCTCACGGCCACCTGCGGACCCGCCCCCATCCAAGGCGGGTCCCACACGGTGCCCCAGGTCCCCAGCACATATGCATGCTGCTGGGGCACCTCCACGCGCGACAGGACCGGCCCGCCGCCGCGTCCACACTCGTGCGCGGCTCCTGGAGCCGCCCCGTCCACCCCGCTTGTTCCCAGCGAGCAGCGGGAACGGTGCGGCACGTCCTGCGGGACATGCTCCCACTGCTGGGGGCCCTCAAGGGGCCCCCAGAGGCTGCCGGGAGCCGCGAAAGCCGCGCCCGCAGCGTGACTCCGCCCGCCCTCGCTCGTGGCCACATGCACGGCCGCCCCCGTCAGCGGCGGGTCCCACGCGGCGCACCAGGTCCCCAGCAGACACCCAGGCTGCTGGGGCTCCCTGCCACATGCCAGGGCCAGCCCACCGCCACATCCGCGTTCGTGCGCGGGCCCAGAGGAGGTCCCGGCTGCCATGCTCTCTCCTGTCAAGGGGGGAGGGTGCGGCACACCCCTTAGGGCGTGCATCCGCACCTGGGGACCCACCAAAGGTCCCCAGAAGCCCCCGGTTGTGGCATATGTCGCAACCGCCGCATTGCCGGCCCCCTGCAGAGCCACCGCCATTCAGGGTGGCCCCTGGGCAACGCAGCAAGCCCCCAGCCATCATGAAGGTCGGCAAAGAACTCCACCAAGCCGAGGAGATCAGGCTGTGAGATGTGGCCACGCTGGAGAACATCAGATGGCCCTCTGCCCATGCAGGGAACGCGAAGTGCCACGTCAAAGCGTGAACAGTCCGCAGCTAGCGAACGTGGCCACGACGCGGAAGACCCGCGACGAAAGGAACTGGACAGGCAGCGAATGCCGCTGCCAGTCGTCCCGGTTGAACAGGACGTGAGGTTCAGAAATGAACCCCAAGAGCAACCGGCTGTCCCCATGGACAGCCACAAGATGATCCAACAGATCGTCAGAAAGCTGTGCCTCTGCCTGCATCACATGCCTGGCTTGCACGCAAATGCACATCCGTTGTGTCCAGGTCCATGGACGCAATGCCCAGCGGCTGTATGCAGCCACTGGCCCGTTCAGGCATGAAGCGGTCAAGTATTGACGGCTTCAGTAATTTCCTTGCATAGGGCTCCTCCGAGTCCTACGGGTGACATCGTGTCACAAAGCGGTCAATTATTGACCGCTTGGTTATTCCTGGCATAGGGCCCTGCCGGGTCCTATGGCTGCATAACTGCTATCCTTCGCAGTTAGGCACCAATGATGCCTAGATCATTGGCTGTTCAGTTCCCCACAGATATCACCTGTCTGTGGGTTTGAGAGCATTCAAGTTGTTCTCAACCGTGGGTTTCGGTTCAGAGGGGGAAGAACCATGCCCCCAAACCAACCAACCACCCACTACAACCTGGGAGTGCTGGTGAAGCCGGCACAACCACTGGTGTTCAGAATGCTGAACACCAGAACAGGTGTGTTGGCACAGTGCCAACACATCTGCCATGATGCCATATCATGGCATCATGCCATTCATGTCAGATCTGAGGCATCAGATCTGCAGTTATTCTGAGGTACATCAGAATGACCTGGTCCACACACCCATCCCTTTCTCAAGGTCAAAGGGGTGCTTCTTTTGGCTCACCCGGTGGGTTCGTTCTAGAAGGGGAGGGTGTAAGGAAGTAGATTCCCAGGGGGGGGGGTCCACAAGACCCCGCTGTACAGTAGTGCGTGGGAACTGCCTGGCAGTTCCCCAGCTTAACTTACCTTGTAAACCGTCACTACGTAGCATCAGAATCCCACAGCTTGGTCGATCTCTGCTGCTCTTGTGATACCCACAAGGCCATAAGTTTACTCTTTTACAATCACACACTGCGCATTGTTCGCAAAGTCGCCAAACTGCGCCTCCCATATCGTCAGCGCGTCCGGCGACACGAGGGAGTACCCTAGCTCGAACCCGAGCGCGCCGTACTCCGACAGTGGCGAGTTGCAGATCGTGAAGCGCCCCTGGCCCTGTCCAAGGTGGTTCAGCGGAACGTACTGCTCTTCCCGTGGATCTTCTCCCCATTAGAGGCGTCAGTTTACCCGCTGTTGTTGAACTCGGAATACTCCCGAACGCCCGCAGTAACAGCTATTTGCGCATATTCGGACTACAAATACTAACCCGTAAAACGCGGTGCATGAAATGTGACAAATATGACCCTATAAAACAGTTTGATTTCTTGTACAAAGCCACGTTCTATGATTATGAATATGATGAGTCCGGGACTAACGCAAAAGCGCCGCTACAGGATACAAGTATGGAAGACCATACCTCTGCAACAACAGCAAGGAAGCAATAACAGACACCAGAGCTACAACAAAGATCCAGAAAGCACCCTGGAAAATATTAGCAAATTCTTGTGCTATTTTGACTAGAAGCCAGTCCTTGGAAATGTGTAACCATCCATGGTCTCAATCAGCTCCGAACACCTGGATATTCCCGGACAAAGATGGTTTGTCCCAGCAACGGAGAAGTCAATCAGATAATATCCGCTTCGGCTATGGAGCACATGCTCAGCCTTCATGTCGTTCACCTCGACACCTGCGCGATGAAGTCGATAGAGTTGCAGCGCGATCGATAATCTTAGTCATACCACATCAAGAATGGCGTCACGCACTTTGCCTAATGAATCACGCACCTCGTAAACTTTGCAAGGCCATCAAAACTTGCTAGACTGTGGCCCTTGTAGCTCAGAACGATTATTGAGAACGATACATCCCCGAATACACCACTGAAGAGACCATAAAACGCGGGAGTGAGGCGGCCGGCGAGCTTTCCAAGTCGCGTGTATGCTTTGGCTTCGTTTTTTAGTTCACGTTCACAACCTTGCTGAGCTAGTTTGATCACCAAGCCCCCCCTGCTGCATCTACTTGGCTGAGATAAGACTGCTTTGAAGACACGGCCAAAACCGCCTGCGCCAATAAAAGATGTCGCAATGAGATGGACCGGATCACTCGAAGCATCGATAAGGAGGGGTCTGCGAGACATATGGATGGATACTCTGTCGCCAAGGGCAGGAAGATCGACAGTAACAGAGTTTGCCTTCAGCAGATTCAAGTTGAGCTAATGGAATACAGAAGGAAAGTTGATCCTTACAGTGAGCATTCTAAACTCGGCGTCTGGCAAAACCTGGTCTGCGAAATTGTCGTCGGCCTTGTCGTCTTTATCATCGTGTTGGGGAAATTCGAACTCTTGCTGCTCGTCCCCAGAAGATCCCGATGGAACCGATATATCGGCCACAAGCTTGGGATCCACCACATCCACGTCCTCCCGCCCAGAAAGCATCATGTAGCATATGAGAGACAGAGCGGTTGGCGTGTCGTTGTCCATGGGCAGTGGCAAGGAAATGACGATGTAGGGTCGTGAATTTTTTTTCTGAATTCTGAGGATATACATCGTGTTGGCATTGTGTATAACGCCCCATTTTATTCTGCGGGAGATCATGAAAAAGGATAGCTGGTAAAGAGCGCTTCAGAAGGTAGCTGTGTGATAAATGAATGCCTTACTTTGCAAATGATGGCCCCCAGACCCTTCTCTCCGTTTTTTTTTTATCTTCAAGCTTCCCAGAATGCGCGCGAGGTTCGACTCGGTGCAGTGCTTCTCAAATACAGCGGGAGACTTATCTTCCCAGGCTATGACACCTTCACCGTTCACCTTGACGAGCCTGTCGACGGTAACGTTTACTTTGCCTTCGCTGGCCTCCGCCCGGTAGTGGCTGTTACAGCCTAAACTTTTCAACAATCCGACGCAGACTTGGAGGCATCCATCGGTGGCTTGCCATACATCCGCCTCGTTGGCAAGCGGGAAAAGCGCAGCATTCCCGAACAGTGTTTCATGAACTGACCTTGAGTGCTCGAACTTCTTAAGGTTGATGAGACGGTTCAACTTTGGAAGACATCTTGATATCAGATCTTCCTGCATGCGTGAAAGTAGGTTAGGGTCCTGAACCAAGAAACACGGGACATCTATTTTCTGGCATATGGGGGGGTGCTCGTAGACGTGGACGGTGCTACTGAATAACGTGGTAAAACAGCAGAGATCATGAATTCATGGATGTCCTCAACCGTAACTTGCGGGACTACCACAAGGATATGGGGCGCGTTCTGCTCAGGCGGCATACAAAAGACCTCGGAGAGTTTGGCCCATGGGTCAAGTTCCTCTAGGTCAGTCTCTGAAGGCTGGCCACCGAGAAATAATCGGTCCACGGCCGCATGGAGGACTGCTTGCTGTGACCGGGGGATCGGTGTTTTGACCTTGTAGAGGATAAGCCGGGCAGAAGCGACACCAGCGAGTTCGTCCGCCACTTCGTTAAAGATCGCTTTTTTGAGGACAGACGTGTCATCATCGCCCTTTAATTCAATGGGAGCTAGGCAGAGTTTGAAAGCAGGGATGTAGCAACGGATTTTGTAACTAGCCATCGTTTCGTTCTGGTAACAAGACTTCGGTGATGAGTGCCTCAGAGAAACCGCGGTAGGTAGTGTGACAACGTCACACTTGTGCGTGAGAGGTGTGACCACAAGAAATATATTTGTTTTAATAATACGAAACAGACACGGCTGGCGAGTACTCTGTATCAATCGAGACTATGGACCGGAGGAGAAGATGAGCAGAGAGGGGCATACACACGATGGACACATCAGGAACTCACTCGCTGTCAACGGGACATCAATGAAAGATACGGGGTGACGGCAGAGCAGAGATCGACTATAGAGAATAATATATAGCACGTACATACTGCGAAGAGTGTTGATGCAGGCAGGACAGGGTGGTAAGCAGATGGGAAGAGACCATGAATCATAAACCCATTACTCGCTCGCTGGCAATGTATGTCAATGGATTGTGAACAATGAGTGGATCCTGCGAGGAGCAGCCTCGGAAACTCACAATTTGTGAGACGAAGCTGAAAGAAGACAGGGATGTGGGCAGAGGGGCGGAAATCACCAAGAAACCTTCAGAAGCTCACCCACTGCGAACAGGACGTCGACGGGAGCTGTCCAAGCCCGCTCGCATCAGGATCATAGTTAAGGAGCTTGCCCCCTTTCGTAAAAGCGTTTGGCGGTGATGGAGAAATCCAATCCATCATTCCTTCGCCACTTGCAGATGGATAGATAGACTGGGATTCTCATAATCAATCGAGGCCCTTAAGGCGATGGGCAAAGACAACTGGGGTCAACCGGGAAATTGCAGAACGTGGGATGATACTTGTAGTTGGAGGTACCTACATCATCTCTTTTTATCAATAACCTCGAAATATGGTAACATTGTTCAAATGATCTGGGGAGCTGGTTCATTATGAATACCTCTTCTCGAGTCGCAGTTCGAAGGTTGAGCGACTGGCAGTTATTAGAAGATCTCCCTTATGGCGTGTAACATCTGCTGCGCATGGGCTGTGAACGATGCTAGGTCGCCTCAGGTGTAGCTGACAGACGTTCGTGAGACCGGGGATTATATGGCTGTCATGACAAGGTATATGTTCAACCTTGCGCACCTGGATAATCGCGGTGAAAAATTGGCGTACACTATGCCAATTTGTTATCTGCCCAAGTCAAGCTGCCTACAGCACCTGGAATAGCACACTTTCGTATGGTATTCGTTGTCGTCCTTTCTATGCTCACAAATCCGTTCTCACTCGAGACGAGAAACCTGTTCTGAAAGACTTGCACTGGCTGTCGTTCGCTCATGTTGTCATCGTCCGGGGTGATGTCGTCGTCTGTAGAACAAAGAAAATGAAAGGAAGGTTCATGGCAAGATTCAAGCTTGAGAGTATCGAGTGCCGCTAAAGGACCGTCGGGGACTTGATAGAAGAACTGGACAAGATTTAGTCACAGGCCTAATGCAAGACGAAAACACTTGCCTGCACCACTTCCCCTTCACTAGGTGCATGATCTGCCTCCAGGGCGATGGATCCGCGTGACGAACCTCCTGAAATAATATGATATGCCATTTCGACCCGCGGGCCCTTCAGTTGCGTCAGACGGCGCTACAGAGGGATTTTCGTACTGACTTCCAGTCCGCCAGGGGGCCCAGGGCGTAAATGTCCCAGGAAGAATTTATCTTCTTTTTGCGCCATTCGTAAATCTGCGTCGAGAGCCTTTACGAGCATTCCCGAAGGGCTTGAATGATTTAATCCGTGAATCAAGTTCCCTTCAGACCTGCCGATCCAACGTTAGAGGATTTCGACGCGAGTCACCGTCACTAAAATATTACTTCGAGACCTTCATTGGGTCAGACAATGGGACGAGCCCGTGAAAATTGACAGTTGACGTCGGCCGACGGGGAAGTCTAAGTCCAACTCCAACAGCACCAGAAGAATATATCCGGTCATCATAAAACAAAGTGAAGGGTCTTCCGGTTATAAATGGCGTGGAAGATGCGATTAATCCAAGCTGTGCCCCCAAGGAGCAAGGTTACAAGAGTTCAGGGATTATCACCAAGAGCTCGCACCTTGTCTGCCTTCGGAATGTGGGACAAAGACCGTCCCCAATCCTTCCGGGGCGTCATCAGAGAGGAACAATAATGTGGTTATGTCTCTGGAGTTATAATATTTTGGGTTATGTGGCCGTGCATCACTGTATGTAGAAACAATAGGCGCTGTATACCAGCGCTTTTCAAGCCAACGCCGCTGAGACGCTCCTTTTTGCTTGCCAGGCGCCCCTTAAATTTCAAAAGCGAAGGTACTGATCCTAGGCTTGGATTAGGACTTGTACCAAGGTACAAAAATTTCAATGTACACAAAATGAAATACAATTTATTTGCATACACAAGAAGTGAAAGTAAGCGGCCGTTTACCTACTAGTATTAACCTCCTCGTCTACCGCATCAACAAACGCTGTAAGTGAATGAAAATAAAAATAAAAATAAATCTTGTCGATGATCCCTCATTCGCTCCCACGTCGAACTCGGCCCACGACGCATTTGCTACCGATGCAATCACGTGGGGGCGAGTGCGGCTCCGGAGGGCGAGCGCGGGAGTCCGAGTCCAGGTCCGGAGGGTGAGCTCGGGAAGAGCGAGGGAGTGTGAGGGGGAGTGCGGCATTGCGAGTCCGGGAGTCCGGGGAGTGGGAGTACAATGCGAGTGCAACGGGAGTTTGACAGCGTGTGGGCATGCGAGTGAGCATGCTTTGTTACGTGATCGACGCGAGGCGTATGAAATGCAAATATACGCAGTGCACCCTTGGCCTCCCCAGCTAGTCTTCATCATCCACGGGGTCAACGAACACTGTGCGAGCAAAGTCGCCACTTCGGTCGATAATCCCCCACTCGTTCCCGCGTTGAACTCGGCCGACCACGCACTCCACTGTACGGAGATCAATTGCTATCGGCGTGGTGGTATTTGAATATGTCGTAACCTCGCACGTAGCGTCCCGTCCTCCAGTCGAACAAGGAATCACGACCGCGAGTAAGAAGCGGGTAGGTTCCGCGAGGTTGAGCGTGCGTGACGCCGGGAGTTCAAGGTCGAGAATACAGTCCAGCTGTCCGTAAAAAATCTGACGGCGTTGTGGCGGTCGATCGTGGCCACGATGGTTATTGGCAACCATGAGTGTATACTGATTATTGAGAAACTAAATTAGTCTCAAGTAACCTCAAAGAATGAATAGATGAGACGCACCCGGATAAATGAGGAGTCACGAATTGATAGCGCTTGAGCAAGACTTACTGCACAACGTGCTCGTATTTTATCTCCACCGTTTGCAATGCGGACCTTCCCCCATCGTGTCATAGTGAGGGGAATCAGGTTCCTGATCTCTGCGGCATCCCGATCGTAGATCCGAGCAAAGTATAAAGATATGCGCCGTCGCAGATCCTGATCTGGTTGGAAGTTTTGCTTACGAGGGGAACGCAGTATAGTGCTTGGGACTTTTGTACCATGGAAATAATTAGCTGACAATAGACAAGTTGAGCCAGTGTTTACTCACAAGCTTCGTATTGCTTCTCAGTGGCTGTAAGCTCTCCTTCGGTCCGGTCAGAGGACAGCAGATCCCGGACACGCGAATAACACATTTTGAGCTGTGTGAGCTGCGCACTGCGCTTGACGTACATCGCTAGAGTCGCATAGGGATGAAGCCGTGAGGTAATGCGAGTGCCTAACTTGCCGCAGTAACGCTCCATTGGGAATGCCCATGTTGTCCAAGCCGGTCCACACCACCGGATGTAATCCGGGATATGAAGAAGTGCGTGGATGTTGAAGTTACACGCTCGTAAATTCTTCTGGTCATACCCGTAGTACCACCTGCAGGTATGCGCTGAGATATCATTCAATTTGATGAAAGCAAGTCATACCTTTCATATTCCTCCACCCATTTAATTATAGATGCCTCCAACTCGTCGACTTCTTGCGCAGATATTGTGAACTGGAGACAGCGTTTGATGATCGCCACAAGGTCGCAATAATGTCGGTAATATTTGGCATTGGGGAAGCGATTGCGGAGTAGAACAGGCCCCAGATATTGGAACCAAAAGGACCAATACTCTGCTTTATATTTAGAAGTGGTGATATCGGGCATGGCTCCAACGAATTCCGAGGGAATGGTCTTGAATGCTTCGGCTGTCTCACGCCCGATCTGCTCCCATATGTGGGACGCTATTTGGAATCCAGGGTCCACAGGAGCTCGGCCTTTGAATTTGCGAGAGCCCGTCCACTGATCGACTAAGGATGGGCAGATATTTTCGAAGAATAGATGCATTATGAAACTTGTCAAGAAGGTTGGCCACGAGTGCATTTTTTTGCCCAAGTTCCATTGTGAGCTCAATCCAATAGAAATGGTAAGTCTTACTGCCACCTCTTCCAAGATCTTGCTTACAGAACTCACAGTATTGGGGCTGGGTGAAATATTGCTACTGTGAGGTGCCAAAGCTGACCTTTGCTGAAGCCAAGGCAACTGCATTACAATACCTCGATGCCTGCCCCACAGATGTGATCCGGCGATTCATCAACCGTTCCTGGAGGTTCATGAGTGCATACCGGAAAGGGTTGACTGGTGATGCAGCTGCATGGGCAGTTCGGAAGCAGCGACAACACCGCCAAGTTTCTAATCGGGCGATAATGTCAATTGACACAGTTTTGAACTAGAACTAGGCTACATTTGCACCTATAAAGTTCAATTTTTTGACCAAAAATTTTGGCCACCTTAAAGGGTCGTGGGAAAGTTCAGATCGACATGTTTTTTTCGACGTTTTTCAACCCGCTGAATTCATTCCTGAGGTCAGTTTGGCGCCAAAAAATCCCTATCACTAGATATCAAAATTGTCGTGTTTGATTGTCCGCAACTGTAGTAAATAAGAGGCATTCAGTGCTTGCAGCGTGTGTTCAAACTACGCTCAATAGGGAGGATTCGTTTTCAACACTAATTGAGCTGAGGCCTAATAGGGCGTTTCACGAAGGCGAATTCAATATGAATTCGGTCATGAAATCGGTGTGAATTCGAACGTGAACTCGGGAGTTCAGACACGATTTCATGACCGAAGTCACTTCAAATTTGTGTCCTTCGTGAAACCCCTCTCTGTATCTGTGAAATTTAACAGCAAGGCCAGCTTGCGCGGCATACCAACGGCAGAATGGCCTGTTGTAGCTGTAATGTTACATTTAGTAATTACATGCCCAATGCTCCCACCGATGTTTCGGGACATCCGTCGTCAGCCTGACAAATTAAGATGAGGTGGTTGGGACATTTGTGTGAACCGGATGGCTCAGAGGGTGGGCATGGCTCAGAAGAGGACTATAATTATGTCAACTACTTATCTGTAGTACAGTACCGTCTCCAGCAGCTCCAGCATCTCCCTCCTCTCGGACTCGGCTTCCCTGTCGTCTCATATATGGATCTTGATGAAGAGGAAGAGACAAGATACTTGCAGAGGCTGCGCACAGTACTGCGACAGCGCATGTGTGTACCACGGAAAATTAAGAAAAAGGAAGGCAAAGAAAATTGTTTAGTACTGTAGTAATTAATTTTCACATTGGACATCAGCTGTATGTGCCGCAGAACGGCATGCTGGGGACCGAGTTGGGGAGCGAGTTCACGGACAAGTGCGCGAGCGAGTTTGCTGCGAAAGGAGGGTCAAGGCTGCTTTCGCAAAGTTGTGGAATTCACGAACTCTGCGAGTTCGCGTCGGAGTGCGGGACCGATTTCACGTCGAATTCACCTTCGTGAAACGCCCTAATGATTCTTAATAGCTTGGTGTCCCGCTCCTCATCTTCACTGCTCCGATATTTGACTAAACTGGAACCTGATCCTAACAATGTACTCTTATTCTCCGTGTCAGCCCATGCCTACAATCTCAAAGCTATAATATCACGCCTGCGATCATCAGCCCGACATTCCATTGGATGTCTTTCTGCACCACTTCCGGGAGCTCCAGGAGCTGTAATTTGTTCCACAGCCGTTTTCTCGCTACATGATTGCGTTCCCTTCCGTTCCAAAATCCCTGGTCGAGCCCCAATACAGGTCGGGCGATGGAACCGTAAAGGAACTCCCGTCGAGAACATGGACGAACTGCCAGATTTCTCTAGGAGTCCCTTGACTTGGAGAAACCCTCAAGCATCAGAAGGAGGCACCGCGTTTACGGGTTAGTATTTGTAGTCTGAATATGTGCAAATAGCTCAGTTACTGTGGGCGTTCGGGAGTATTCTGAGTTCAACAACGGCGGGTAAACTGACGCCTCTAATGCGTGCAGTTTGGATTAGTCTGCGGATGCACAAAGAAATATGATTTTGATTGTCACTCCAAATTATATATATATTTTATGGTATGAATTCATGAACTCCTCATCCTATGGCCTATTCAGATCCAAGTTACAGCAAACCTATACATGCAAACATTATACTCACAATAAAATTGCCACAGTACACATATACACAACCATTTTCATCATAGTCAGAATGTGCTCATGCTATTGAAAGCTCATGTACTAATTAGAGTACAAATTCTCGCATACATACACACGCGATATAATATAAATGCGCTGCGTCATCCAAAAAAAAGAAAACACGTCCACAAGAAATTATTCCTTCACCTTGCACTGCACCTGCACCACCGCCACTAGAGCTCATGCGGGCGAGCCATCCCTTCCCACCCAACCCATACGGGCAGCCGCCACCATCCCTGAAGAGCTCTGAAACCGAGTCCAAGAGTGGTTGCAACCTAATCAGCTCTAAGCTTCTCAGAACTTCTGAATAAAGTACCCCACGCCGCCCCGGTGGAGGAAGAAACCACGAGTACGAAGCCCGTCCCTTCTAAGCCCACTAGTGTATCTGGTAAGTGACATATGATCCAATGAACTTATTATGACGCACTTGTTATCTCCTCTCTTAGTCAGCTTCGGCTAAGACCGCTAAGAGCTCAAAATCAGCCGATACTAAGTCCCAACGTAGGCCCTAATTTAATTGAAATACACTTACAGACTGGCTTTATAAATGGACGCCCCGAGATCAGAGTCATGGACCGAATGCTGTGTAACAATGCGCATATAGTCAACAGACCGAGTCCGAGAAACATGATGACACGGCACTTACACGGGCTCAAGTACCACCTCGCGCACGGCATGTGCTGCTTCACGCCGTGCGACCCTGCGGTGGAAGCGCTGAGGAGGGCGAGTGGGAGCGCGTGGAAAGGTCGTGGATGTGTGCAGTGGATGGGGACGTCGATGGGGAGAGCAGGAGGGGCAGGGAGGAGAAGAAAGGCTGCGAGAGGCGGTATAAGATTTTAACAGACTGCGTGAGTGGAACAGGGGAAGATGCAGACTCAATAGACTCAGGTGCAGCAGGTGCAGGGCCCTCCACGTCAGAGGCCCGGTGGGAACCGCGACTGCTTCCCGCACAAGCAGCGGCAGCACGCGGCCCCTGTGCTGTCCGCGCTGTCGCCGCGGGCACATGCACCCGAACCCGGACACGGTGGTGCACATGCACGCGCCCGCGCCCTTCCCTGCGCCGTCGCCGCTCTCGCCGTTCCCCCACGCACCGTGGTTCGTGGACGTGTGGTGCGTGCGCGCTGCGGTGCACGAAAAGCGAAAAGCAGACATGTCCATGACCGTGATGTGTCCGCCCAGTGCTACTGGCCCACACGGGGCGAATGCATCACGGTCATGGTGGTGGTGGTGAGAGAGGAAGAACGAGTGTACTCTAATTACATAAGGTCGGGATCTGAAGACTCAAGGACTTCAGAGAATACTAGTACTTAGCTTACTGTATTAAAACTTTGTTCTATATGTTGCAGGCATATAAGCCCTTGGAAGGGCATGGTGTTGCTTTAGGATGAATATATGTGCTCGCAGCAATGTTATGTTATTATGGGGTGTTCGAAGACCGATCTGTGATAAGTGCTTGGCTAATTTAGAGATATTTAGAGATATTTAGACGACTAACCTCGTTGGGGATTCTCGATGTGATCCACTGGCCCAAGTACCGACGTTCAGTCGGATTCTGGTTCGGTCTGGGGTATTCAGCGTGACGTTCAACTGTGTTGACATACTCAAACCAGAGACTATACAAGAATATCTTCAATTATGTGTAGATAATGCTACATTCTTATGGGTTCATGAGGACTTGATCTACAAATACTAACCCATAAAACACGGTGAGGTCCTCAACTTCCTGTAGGACTGCGTGACAGAAGGTGCTGCTGCCATGATACCATATGCCACTGCAGGAAGAGCGCCCCCTGAAAATCAGTACAATTGGCGCCTGGAGAATCAGTCCATAAGGGACTGCTAAGAAGTTCAAAAGGAGCCTGGAACCGGCTACCTTAAGTTTTTTTCCCCCGATCGGCACGGCCTGAAATTCAGTAGTGATCATGAACATTTTAGCGCAATTTGTGGCTTGCCGGCAGCGGTTTTTGCGCGGTATCCAAGTGCTTTTGGGACTTCTATATAGCCACAAATGAACTTGATTTCAGGTTGTAAATACATGGCAGGCGATCACATAGCAAACCATAGGAGCGAACATGTATGGAATAAAGAGCAAAAAACAGAGCTAGACCATCGAGACATCATGAGGACCCATAGTAGCGTGCAGAGTCGAGCGCATCGTTGAACGTGCTGGGAATCGAAGCGAGTAGGGAATTGAGATGGGGAGAGCGAGCTTGGCATCTAGGTAAGTGGTACGTGCAGGGAATATATCGAAAGCAAGTCGCGTGTGGCGGAAAACGAGAATGCGTCAGCAATTGAGAGCGATGAAAGATATCGAAATGCGATGAAGGGGCAACAGGGAGTGGATACGGCAGGGAGAGGCTGTGAGAGTGAACCACTGTGGAAAGCATAAAGCATGAGTGACGAGCTTGGCTGCGCGAAAGAGGCATGGGAATACGATGAGACGGCTGACTTAGTCGCGGTATCGGGCTGTGCAGAGGAGAACGAAGGTGAGCAAACATACAAGAGGATGCGGCACATGGATAACCTGGGGCCGGTATGTCCTACCGCTTGGACTTCCTTACAGCGGACGCAGAGAGAGCGGTGGAAGATGAGGCCTGAAAAAATGTCAGAAAGTCATTAATATGAAAGGTTTACCTTCGGCACCTTCTGTATAGTTGCCGCCTGAGAGAAATAATGATGAGCTAGATAAACAATATGAACACGGCCACGAACCATAGCCTTTTTGCTTTGAGGGATGCCCTGTGTGTGACAGAATGATGAGCCAATGGCATACAAGAATAACTCGGACATACCTTAGCGGCAAGCGTGGTTTGAGACGTGCCCTGTGAAAATGATAAGCCACTGGAGGACAAGAATAACTTGGACATACCTTAACGGCGAGCTTGGCCCGTTTGGCCTGTTGTAATCCGATAACAGAAGCAGCAGATATCAGTGATATGAATCAAAATAACAATGAAGAGACTTGCCGGCAGATCGAGATTCTCAACATCTGCAGCGGGCCATTTACGCTTGTTCGAGTTCTCGTTTGAGCCAGTGATGTCTTGAATAACCAGGTTCTCAGCTTTGCTTGTCTTCTTCTTCTTGCCTTTGACGACTTTGGATTTAGGACCAGCGGAATCGAAGCCGAGCATTTCGAGCGCAGGGTTGGCCAGATCCTGATTAGAGCTGGCATCGAAGAGTGGCGTCGGCTTAGCTTTTTTCTTGACCAGTGTAGACTTAGCCTCTGCTGGAACCTGTGTAGTAGTCAAATAAAGGTTGATAATGTATAGGAATGTACCTCACCAAAGCCTTCGTCGTTTGCTTCTTTGTGACACCGTTGGCCTTGGTGGTTATGGAGAGTTTAGGCTCGGTGGTGGGCTTTACGATGGTCTGGGGCTTGGGGGCAACGGTGGACTTGGCAGTAAGCTTGGACTTGGCAGTAAGCTTGGACTTGGCAGCAGAGGCCTTTGCAGGTGCAACCGATTTCGTCCCGGCAGTGGTGGTCTTTGCAGCGATGACCGACTTGGCAACTGCTGTCGAGGACTTGGCGGCGGCAGTTGTTGACTTCGCACGTGAGACTGATTTGGTGGTAGCCGCGGAGGAACTGGCAGCAGCGCTGGACGACATGGTGGAGACCATGGTTGAGTTTGCACGTGCGCGTGATTGGCAGCAGTCTGAGTGACAATGGGTGTCGGGGGTGCAATCTCGACCTCGGCCTCCTCTTGATTCTGAAAACGCTGTCCTCGCTGCTTGGTGGCAGCACGATACTGTTCCGATGAGTTTTTTAAGTACTGTTGAATAAGCGCTTTAATAGGCCAGTTGTCTTGGAAATGTCTTAGTTCGGGACAGTCCTCAAGTACCTGCATAACAGAGATGAAGTGACGACATATAATTCTACATACTAGCACTTACTTTCAATTCCACGAGCGTAATCATTTGGCTTTCTTGGTGATGCAGCGATTGACATATGTCAAGCTTCTTATTACTCCACAACTTGACGGAGCGCTGTGGACTAATCAGTAAAGTAAAGTGCACAATAAAGAAACACTTACCATGACATCTTTATATGTTTCTTTATCTCCCTCGTCCTTCGGGTCAAGGCCCATGTGCTTCCGGATGTTGAAATCCCGGCCACCAGTCCCTTTAGGTTTGAGAATCTTTGGAATTACCTCTCCTTGCATCGCTCTGCGAAGGAGGTCCGACAAGGTGAAGTCGATGACCACCTCTTCCTTTGCCTTCCTCTGGGGCGCCTGAGTATCGCTAGTGGCTGGAATTATCATGTATCAGAGGTGAATAAGACGCATAGTACAATCATCTTCACCTGCATTCCCACTGGCACCAACTACACCCTCTTCGTCGCTGTCTTCATTTGCGCTGACATCGCCGTCTTCGTCTGCCTCAGCATCGCCATCCTCGTCTGTGCCGACATCGCCATCTTCATCTGCCTCAGCATCGCCATCCTCGTCTGTGTCAGTATCGCCATCATCATCTGCACCAAGATGATTGCAGTCCTCCTGGAATGTCTCGTCGTGATCTCTGTCATCAGTTACGTCCTCAGGCACTGCTTCGAGTTCACACTCTACTGTACCATCGCCATTGTTGTAGTCGACACCCTGGGTATCATCGCCGATCATGAATACTGCGTCGTTGTCGACGAAGGACGTGTCCTCAGCAGGGGTTCATAACAGGAGTCATCCTCATCTGAACTGTTGAAGCCAACAGACTCACTAGTGTCTTGTTGAGAATCAGAGACAGGTTGAGGGCGCTTGCGGGCTTTACGGGCCTCACAACTCATTGGGGAGAACCTGCGGGGAGGAGGCACGCGGATCGGCTTGAATGGGGATTGGAAGAGGAGCTTTGACGGAGAGAGGGGATAAGCTCTGAAAATGAGCGGTCGGTAAAGGTGCTGTCGTCTGGTGGTGATGAGAGTCCAGCTTTTCGCACTAGCCCAAGGTGAGGTCCCAGAGCCTGAAGGACCAATTATAAATAATATATGCACATTGAAAGGGCTCACCGTTAGGTAATGATTTGGTAATATCATCAGGCCCAAGGCCTTTGGAGGCTAGTGCCTTCATAAGGTCTACAAAGGGAAATTAGGTGGGGGGGCGCGAAGAGATTGGCATATGCACTCTCGACCTGTTCTGAGGAATACGAGCATGAGCTGGATGACATTTGTTTTTCACCAGATGTAGGTATGGGGAGCGAGGAAGGTGATGAAGGTGAGAGGTTGGTTTGGTGATGAAGATGAGAGTGCGAAAGAACGTGCTTATATAACTCTGCGGAAGTCGAAATGACATTAGCAATTTTTTCTAGTCCTGCATGCAGGACAACTGGTTGACTCACTTCGGGGCTTGAAAATTCTGTAAGAGGTAAGTGCGTTCTAATCCCAGAAGTGCGTTCTCGTTCTAATCCCACACCAGGACCATCCTCCATGGCGGGCAAGGAACCGTGCCTCTGTGTGCCCTCTTGCACCAAGGCGCTGGGACGAGTTCAACATGAACGTCACCGGAAGCGGGTGCAAGCTGCACTAGGCCGTGCAAGCGACTCGTCGGATACTGGAAGCCCTAGTAGCACCAGTGGTGATCCGGATGTGCTCAACTCAGTTCCAGGGGATTTCTATCGAGACGATGGTTCCCTCGTTCAAGATATAGATCTCGACAATCACGCCATCGCATTCGATAATGAACTGGTCAATTATGACTACATTGCCGGCACTAACAGCTCAGACAGTGAGGCAGAAGACGCGGAGGGGCCAATCCCACCACTCGTTGAATCAGAGGGATGAGAATGATGCTGAGGAAGAAGAGGTCGAATATGAGATAACTGACGAAAACTTGGTGCAAGTATTGAGGAGCGGTTTGGTGATCAATGGAGAGAGCAAATGGACCAGCTTCGTATACACTGTCACAAGGCTCAAACAGCGGATAGATATTTGCTGTTCGGCCTCTGCTTGGCAAGCACAAGAGTAACTCACCACTTAAAAACTTTCTCATGCCTACCATCACACCCAAAAACACCAAAATCTCTTTTCCCGGCCAAACACATTATACTCACACCCAATCGGTGTATCACTGACAACAGTCAGTGATTGCATCCAGCTCCTACAAAAAGAAGCGACCTAAAAATTGATGCCACCAAGCATCGAACCCCAAGTGCCGGCCATGTCACAGGGCCGCACAAGAGCGAGCAACACACAGCAGCCTAGCAGTAAAACCAGAACGGAATTATTAGCGGAGCCGAATGTGTCGGTGCGAACCAGAGAACAAGCGAGGCAATACCTTGATAGGTACAGGTACCTCGCAAAGGACGACCCCCTATAGACGGAACAGCTCAGCTACACTCTGCTGTCCCTAGCGCACAATGCAAGTGGGAAAACCTTACAGGAAGGGGCCAGAGCGGTAGCAATACTTATGCTAGAGGAAGCGGCGAAGGCGGTGGGGGTAGCGGTCAAGCAGCACGTCGAGCGAAGTCTTGAGGCCATCCTCAGCAAGGTGGAGGTAGCGATAGATGACGCCAAGACAGCAACAGAGATCGTGAAAGAGACGGCAGCAACCTAGTGGAACATCTAAACAACATGGGGAGGATGAGGGAACAAGGAACGGGAGGCGGACTATGGGAAGGCAACATACGTGGCTGCACTCAAGGGTAACGTACCTCTGTCACATCCCAATAACCTAGCGAAGGTGAAAGCAAGAGCAAAGCAGATACTGATAGACATAGACCACAAGGGAACAGAACACACTCAGCGAGCTAACGGAGTGAGAGCTGGTAGCCAAAGCGAACGAAGCCGTCGCTAACCTAGAAGAGAGCCACAACTCGACCGACATACTAGCGGTAATAGTAGAATATGTGCCCTTGGGCCATGCACCCGATGTGCTCGCAGAAATGAAAAAATCGAGCGAGATTCAAAACTACCCACCGGATCCCTGCTCTCGACCCGGTGGATAAAGCCTATACACAGAAGGACACCGGGTCAGAAGTCAGCTCACATCATCGCGAAGTTCACGACCGCCGAAGCCATCATAGCCGGCAAGAGAACGTGGGCTAGAAGGATGAAAAGGGAGCCACGCTGCTGCTTGAAGTGTCAAAAGTACAACGCAAGGCACGTAGCAGCGGAGTGCAACGGCCAGGAGACATGCGGAACGTGCAGGATGGAGCACAGGACGGCAGAGTGTGAGGAGATCGACCCGCAGAAATTCAAATGCGTGAACTGTGACGTGCATGGGCACACCTCGTGGGACAGAACATGCCCGATATTCAGGGCAGCATGCATGGCGGCCGAAAAAAGCGACCCTGAACACACATAGGTTTTTCCCGAACGAGTGCCCGTGGACGTGGGAGCAACAGGGGTGGTGGAGGATGTAGAGGACGCTGGCGATATACTCAGGAAGGCCAGCACTAGAGAGAGACAGGAGGGAGGAGCAGAGGGGCGAGAGCCCCCGTTGAACAGCGAACGTACCATGATGACCAGGAGGATCGCAGCGCAGAGAGGACGGCCCCCAAAACAGGGGGAGGTCGGAACACAGAGGAGCGCGCCGGGGGACAAGAGAAGAGCAACCCACAAGTGGGACACAGGGACCCAGGGTGGCAAAGACGGGAGCCTGGAGGAGGCAGACAGAGTAGGCTGGACGATTACGGAATCAGAAGCAGCCGTGAGAGGCACAAGGGAGAGATGGAAACACAGACGACAATGATCCACACCGAGGATGAGTGAGGACAACTCACAGATTGCAAAACTAAGGGTTAGACAACAGAACGCCAACAAATCATTGACCGCAACATCGGAAATATAGCTAAGTGCTCACCTGACCATTATGACATCCTTGCCATCCAAGAACCGCATATTGACTTCCTAGGCAACGCCAGAGCCACCCCAGCTGGTACTCGGTATACCCGGAGACTCACTTTCGAGACAAAGAGAGGTGGACAAGATTGATGATACTTGTAAGCAAGAAAATCGTGACAGGCGGGTGGAAAGCAGTAGAAATAGGGACGCCGGACATCACAGCGATAAAAGTCAAAACAAACATGGGTGATGTGCTTGTTATAAACATCTACGCCGACTGTACACAATCTAACAGTATAAGAGCCATACAGGAATACATTCAAAAAAGTGCAGTGGAAGAAAGAGCACACGGATGAGAAGCAGCAGGCATGGTCTGGCTGGGCGACTTTAACAGGCACCATCCGATGTGGACGAGCTACGAAACTCGCACCTGTTCACCAGAGCCAACTTAGACGAGGCCAAGTACTGCTAGACGCGATTGCGGACCATGACTTACACATGGCATGCCCAAGGACACCCACACTCAAAGCAATGGCGACTGGAAACTACACTCGCACAGATAACGTATTCATCTCCTCTTCATTGATAGAGAGCTTAGTTAGCTGCAGAACAGTACCAGAAGACCTACCCCCCAAGAGCGATCATTTCCCAGTCGACACCATACTCGATGTAACCGTCATGGCAAATGCCCAATGCCCAAACCGAACTTTAGACAGGTCAACTGGAAGGGATATGGCGAGCAGCTCAGAACGAGGCTCAGGGAGGCAATCCGTGAACCAACCCCAACCACCCTCAGCAATTCCACCACCTCCTGCACGTGTTAACAGAGGCTATAATGACAACCACCGAGGAACTGGTACTGAAAAGCAACCTGTCACCCTACACAAAGCGATGGTGGTCATTACAGCTAACACGCAGCAGAGCCGAAACCAGACGGCTGGGTAGGAGAGCATACGCTAGGTGCAGCAACCCAGCCGACGCAGCGCATGATGCGTACAGGACCGCAAGGAACAAGTATGTGGAAGCCATTGAGAAATCAAAAAAAGATCACTGGAATGATTCCCTCGATGGCATAGACCAGAGAACAATCTGGACAGCGCACAGGTATGCCTTAGCAGAGGCAGCTGATGGGGGGCGGGTATGCATCCCGACACTAACAATGATGCAACCAAATGGGACGCAGCTGATCACAGAGACAAATGATCAGAAAGCCGGACCTACTCTTCGACACATTCTTTCCAAAGCCAAGCGCCAATGCCGAGAGAATTCCACCAGACTACGAGTGCCCGACCCCGGCCTTCGAGTATGAACCAATATCCAACACACAGATACGCAGGGCAGTGAACAAACTCAACCCGTTCAAAGCCCCGGGGGAGAACGGTATCCCAAACATACTCATCATACAATGTATTGACGTGCTCTTGCCATACATAGGACCCCTTTACCGAGCCACATTCGAGCTCAAGACCTACCCGGCTGAGTGGAGGGACTCGGTCACGAGGGTCCTCCACAAACCAAGCAAAGCCGACTATACGGTGCCTGGCGCATACAGGCCCATAGCGTTGCTGGATACACTAGGCAAGGTACTATCAGCTTGCATGGGGAGGGTTTGGTCAAGATGACCGAGAAACACCGATTGCTGCCCGACAATCATTTTGGCTGCAGGCCGGGGCGTACAACCACTGACGCGGTACACTACGTGGTAGCAGAGGCAAAGGACGCATGGAGGAGAGGGAAAGTGATGGGAGTATTGTACCTGGACATCAAGGGAGCCTTCCCAAGCATCATGTTGGACAGACCCACTCACAATATTATGCATATACGAGGGGTGCCGATCAAGTATACGGAATGGATACGCAGAAAATTTCAAAACAGACTCACAACAATCAGTTTGATGACCACATGGCTGCGACCAGACCAATAGGGTGTGGCATGGACCAGGGGTGCCCCTTGTCCACAATCGCCTACCAGTATTACAATGGTGACCTACTAGACATAGCGCAGAGGAAGAAAGGGGAAAATAGTGTAGGCTTCTGGACAATACGACTATCACAGCGGAAGGTACCGACTTCGAGGAAGCTTTCAACAAGCTGTTGGATATAATGACCAGACCAGACGGGGCATGCAGCTGGGCCACGAGGCATGAATGCCAGTTCGCAGTGGACAAGTTCGGGTTAATGGGGTTAAGCAGACGCAGGAGAAGGACCCCACGAAAACGAACAAAACCAGACCGCTGATCAGGCCATCAATAAGAATCGGTCAGCACCGCATAGATCCCACAGTGACGCACAAACTTCTAGGAGTGATCATGGACCAAGAACTCAGGTTCAAGGAACATACAAACTACGCACTAAAGAAGGGCGAAGCATACATTGGACAATACAGAAGATTGGCAAGGCCAACCAAAGGAATCACAGCTAAGCACATGAGAACCTACTACCTAACTGTGGCAGTGCCAAAACTGCTATACGCCGCTGACGTGTTTCTGGTACACAGCAAGTAAATGGGGCAAAGGGACCAAGGGGAAAATAAACAAGCTAGCAAGGGTACAAAGGCAAGCGGCGCTGGTGTCATGATTCATTTATTCTGCGAATCATCCATCAGCACACAGCGAATGACCTCCTGAACCAGCGAACGGCTTCCCGAACCAGCGAATATCTTGCCAAAATATTCGTCGCCATACTGCTTTCGCATTCGCTATTCACATCATTCCTGCCAGGACGCCAGGTGTTGGGGCCCTCATCCATCATAGAACCCATCATCTGTTAAACTCCCACTCCATGACAGACCCACATGCTCAGGATGCATTCGGATAGTGGCAGGACGAATTAGCTTCGCTGAAGTTTTCACTACACAGTTGTCATGACCCATTCATTTCTTGTATCCAGCTATCCCTGTTTTCCCTTTCACCACCTCTTCCATGTTCGCTCGGCTTCACATTCACTCTTTGCTCCATTCACTATTCGCCACATTCGCCAAATGACCATTCGCTACTCGCATCATTCGCCAGTAGCCATGCCATCAAACACGATCGACATCCTTTACCTGGATTGATGGTTCATCACTGGTCCTATCATGAATTGCAAGGAGGTGCAGGCTGTCATGACTCATTTATTTCTTGTACCCAGCTATCCCTGTTTTCCCTTTCACCACTCTTCCATGTTCGCTCGTCTTCGCTCCATTCACTCCTCGCTCCATTCACTATTCGCCACATTCGCCTTATGGCCATTCGCTACTCGTTTCATTTGCCAGCAGGCACGCCATCAAACACGATCGACATCCTTTACCCGGATTGATGGTTCATCACTGGTCCCATCATCTTCTCAACTCAACCCCCTTTGGGTGTTCCTATGGCCAGAATGCATTCGCGGGGCATCCTACCCGTAGGTCATGTGGGATCAACCCAGCAGTTGAAGAGTCCGTGCAGGGTGGTGTATATGCAGGTCCCAAGGCGTGTTTTCGTACATAGGGGCCTTCGCCCTCTTTCCTCTCCATCATTTCATGTTTGCACCCCTCTTCCATTCTATTGTATGTCTATTTCATCTATTATGTATCCTGACTGCGCACCCCTATCCAACCCTGACTCCAGACGGCCTCTTTCCTATTCACTAGCACCATATGAGCATTCAGCATAAGTAGTCTACATTTGCATGTATATTCTCCAGTTTAATTATCATACGTCAATCTTGTGCAAACTTGACCTTGCTGTGACTATCGTCTTGAGCCTTCGCCTGTAGATTTCTATCTTCAACCAGAAGAGGACTTAGGCATCACTGGTGAGTTCTCATACTTCCTCTTCATTACCTTAGCCTTTGAGTTATTTTCTGTGCTGTCAGCGAAGGGTTCCGAAGGAGCACCTTTGCCAGTGAAGCGATTGTCGCTACTTAGACAACCTTTCCATGACACCTTGCATGTTACATCGTCAAGTGCCACGGGCTATTTTGCTATGACTGTAGATCAGGGCGAATTCTTTTCGAGTAACCCTCTTACTTCTTAACCCTTACCTCTTCGGTACTGTTCGCTGGGCAATTCATTAGATCGCACATGCTATTCAGGCATTCGCCACTAACATGCGATATTAACGCCCAAAATCCAATCTTGACAGCTGGACATCACCGGAGCCCTCAGAACCACGGCCACAGACACACTCGAAGCGCACGCCAACCTCATGCCGTTTCCGCTGCTAGTAGCCAAGCTGATACACAGAGCAGCTGTTTTGGAACCCTTCAAGACTTTGGTGTCAGAGCTAACACTTTGGTCTATCAGAACGTGTCGTATACGAAACTCAAAGAATATTAAACAATGCTGCAGCACAACTCCGGAAATAATTTAATATTTGTACCTTGGTTGCAATCCGCGTAAAAACTAGTCCAAGTTAATACGGATGGAAGGCAATACATTTCTTAGCAGCACTGAACAATAAACTAAAAGTCTGTAGGTTCGAGGACGACTATCGGGGTCCAAGTATTCCAAAAAGATAGGAATGGCTTCACAGGAGAGTTTGTAAGTGGACTGACCCGATTAACGTCAATGCACTGCAATAAACGAGCGACTAGGGTTTAAGAAGTGACTTGTGAAAGTCACTGAACAGGAAAGTCACTGATCAGTTCGTCTCGGGTATTGGAGAGCTAATTGACAAGGAAATCGATTGTCAGACTCACTCTGCAGAATTTCACCTGGTGTGTTAGTCCGGGTGGCTAAGTAGAAACACAACTACTTAACTGAGAATTAATACACTAAGTAAGTGTAATAACCCTAGCTGGGGTTAGCAGCTTAGTAAGCTGTGCAAGCTTGGCAAGTCACATGAGGTACGTGGATAGTAGATGATGATGTATTGGCTGATTCACTGCTAAAACTGCAGGCTATTTATACTGCATCTATCTAGCTTATGTAACTACTGCTAGGAACCTTGTAGAGGCTTCTACTACTGTGAAGAACCTTGTGGAAGCTTAGAGAAGCTTCAGGAAAGGTTTGGAAACTATTGGAAGGCTGTGGAAGGTTCTATTGCTATATTGGGTTAAAGTCACAGCTCTGTGACAGTAAAGCTAAGAGTATGTAAGAAACTCCCACGCTCATGTGATTATCATGTGATGAAGGAAAGTCATGTGACTTCAAGCTGGATTGAGGTCATGTGATGGTGTCATGTGATTGTCAGGTGACCGTAGATAATCAGGTGACTTTGAGGTCAGGTGATTGTCAGGTGACTGTAGATAATCAGGTGACTTTGAGGTCAGGTGATTGTCAGGTGACTGTGGATGATCAGGTGACTTTGAGCTGTTTTAGGTCATGTGATAGTCATGTGACCATGGGGGATTCTTAGCTAAACTATCAAGAGATTGTTGTATCTTGTGGACCCAATGTGAGTGTAGCTATGGCACAGCACAGCCTAACATAGCCTTGTTGCTATGGTAGCATAGGTTGGGCAGAGTTTGTATTGCACAAACTGTGTTGTGGAGGCTTGGAATAAATTGCCATTTCCAGAGTGCTGAGTCTGAACCGGTAGAGTGTCCACGATTCGGGCTCGCGCGCGTCGGATTTAATAAGCAGAGTTGTGGATACATGTGGATTCATAACTCTGCTGCAACAGAATAGAAGTGTTTTGAGCCAAAGACTTGATTAGAAATGGCGAAAAAATGGTAGGAAATTAGAGGAAGTTTAAATAGTTCATCCCCAATGATAGCAATACCAGTATGCTATTTTAAGGTCACTATTTCAAAATACATGGAATTTCTCCTATTTGACCGGCAAAGCAGAATCCCATACAGCAGCGGGAAGACTTGCTTGTTTACCAGACGACCACCCACTCGCTGCGAAAGTAAAGAGAACAGCTAAAG
>WHVA01000735.1:0-42885 GCA_015179125.1 Gautieria morchelliformis
ATATCATGTATTAGTAAACACAGTGAATGCCCGAATAACTTGTGCGAAGAGGTATGCCGTTCGGCAAATAGAGTGAACCAATAAATGTTCAGAAGATAAGAGGGCTACCCAATCAGGGTCCGCCCTATCTACAGTCATAGCGAAATAGCCCATGGCACTTGACGATGTAACATGCAAGATGTCACAGAAAGGTTGTTTAAGTAGCAACAATCCTTTCGCGGGCGAAGGGAAGGCGCTCCTTTGGAGCCCTTCACCGACAGTGCAAATAATAGTTTGAAGGCTAAAGTAATGAAGGTGAAGTACGAAAACTCACCAGTGGTGCTCAAGTCCTCCTCTGGTCAAAGATAGGAATCTACAGGTGAGGGCTCAAGATGATGATCACAGTGAGGTCAAGCTTTGCACAAGATGGACGTATGATAAGTAAATTGGGGAATATACATGCAAATGTAAACTACTTATATCAAATGTTCATATGGTAACAGCAAGAAAGAGGCTGTCATGAATCAGGGTTGGATAGGGGTGCACAGTCATGATACAAATAGATGAAATAGACATACAATAGAATGGAAGAGGGGTGCGAACATGAAACGATGGAGAGGAAAGAGGGTGAAGGCACCTATATACAAAAACACGCCTTGGGACCTGCATATACACCACCCTGCATGGACTCTTCGTCTGCTGGTTGATCCCACATGACCTACGGGTAGGATGTCCCACGAATGCATCCCGGCCATATGAACGCCTAAAGGGGTTAGATTGAGGAGATGATGGGGTCAGTGATGAACCATCACGCCAGGTAAAGGGTGTCAATCCTGTTTGATGGTGTGCCTGCTGGCGAATGGTCGTTCGGCGAATGTGGTGAAGAGCGAATGGAATGAACATAGGGGAGGAGTGGTTGGAAGGTGTGGCGAACTCAGGTGAAGATGCAGGAGGAACAATGAGAGGTGACAGAGAGACAGCAGGGTAAGTGAAATAGACAGGTCATGACATATACATGACATATATGGCATACATGATATACACAGTACATACGATCTGGGGTGGTGTTATGTATCGAGATTTCCACTAAGTCGGAACTGGAAAGGACAGCGGCTTCAACTGATAGGTTGCGCCCCCGATGAACTATCGTCCTAAGTATTTCGGAAATGAGTCGGAAGTCGGAGTACTGGGCCAAAGGTTTGGTCGGAACTTGAGTCGGAACTGAGGCGGAAGACGGAAAGCGGAGAGGCTGAGATCTAGCTAGACTCGCTGTGCTAAGAACAGGAGGTGGAGCGAAGGAAATCAAGTATCGAAGGTGATTATCTGATTGCAGAATAACAGACATACATGAGGGGGTGTTAGACAAAGCGCAGAACAACAAGTAATGGTATGGTACTAAGCAATTTCCGGAGGAAGCGGAAGTCGAGTAGACAATGTGTGGGAACTAACTATTGGGGACAATGGGACTACAAGGGGGGTTCAGGGTAAGGTAGAACAATGGCAAAGAACAAGGGGTCGGGAAAACATATCTGACAACGAACTACAAGGATGACCGGATATATGGTTTTGATGAACGATGAAGCGGGTCCGGTGGGTCCGGGTAATAGAGTCGAAAGAACAAGGGAAATGTACAAGGGGTGGAATGTCGGAAATATCGGATGGGCGGAATGTGTTGCGGGAATATCGGAGGGGCAGAATGTGTGGCGGAACTGAGGGTCGGAAGTCGGAAATGAACAGTTGTAACAGGTGGTATATACCCTAAATGTTGTGTCATAGGCAGTATGTACAGTGCAGACAGTATCTATCCACAGAGAATAGTATAGTTCACACATACACTTAAGCCTAACTATCTACCATTTTAGCATCCTAACACTGTGCCTGATCTGGCAGTACAGACTGTGTCCCAGACAGACTATTGCAGGGTTACTGCATGTATGGTATGGGAAGTCAAAACACTGTGGTAGCAGGAGATGCAAGATCCATGCATCAATGAGTGTCTACCCTGGGAAACTCACATGGCCTCTCTGCATTGCGTCCATGAAGTCCCATGCTCAAACTGGCTGAGATCAAGCTTTGTGGACCCCTTTGCAATAACAGTGGTATTCACCAGCCACCACAAACCTAACTGAGACCAGGGTGGAACCCAGAATAAAAGTTTTGAGGGTGAGTTGAGTAACCAGCCATTTTCTAGCCGTGAGTCATTTCGAAAGCCAGTACACTTGGCTGTTCAAAGAATATCAGCATATACCACCATGTTCAGAGAAATCAAGGAGACAGACAGCCACTGACTATCTTCTTGACCTGCGAGTGGCCCCGAACTCATGGCTTCCGCATTCCACACACGGATCGTCTTGTCACGAGACCCGGAGACGATGCGCTTGCCGTCATGCGAGAACGCCACCGACAAGACGGCGGCGGTGTGGCCTTCAAATGGTGCTGAAATGACCTCCCCGGTGTCTGCATTCCACACACGGACCGTCTTGTCAACGGA
This sequence comes from Gautieria morchelliformis, assembly GCA_015179125.1. Classification (NCBI taxonomy): domain Eukaryota; kingdom Fungi; phylum Basidiomycota; class Agaricomycetes; order Gomphales; family Gomphaceae; genus Gautieria; species Gautieria morchelliformis. Next base: position 2,471 of record WHVA01000735.1, read on the forward strand.
CCCAGAGACGATGTGCTTGCCGTCATGCGAGAACGCCACCGACGTGACCCGGTCAGTGTGGCCTTCGAATGGTGCTGAAATGACCTCCCCGGTGTCTGCATTCCACACACGGACCGTCTTGTCACCAGACCCGGAGACGATGCGCTTGCCGTCCTGCGAGAACGCCACCGACGTGACCCAGTCGGTGTGGCCTTCGAATGGTGCTGAAATGACCTCCCCAGTGTCTGCATACCACACACGGATCGTCCTGTCATGAGACCCGGAGACGATGCGCTTGCCGTCGTGCGAGAACGCCACCGACCTGACCAAGTTGGTGTGACCTTCGAATGGTGCTGAAATGACCTCCCCGGTGTCTGCATTCCACACACGGATCGTCTTGTCATAAGACCCAGAGACGATGCGCTTGCCGTCCTGCGAGAATGCCACCGACGTGGCCCAGTGGGTGTGGCCTTCGAATGGTGCTGAAATGGCCTCCCCGGTGTCTGCATTCCACACACGGATCGTCCTGTCATCAGACCCGGAGACGATGCGCTTGCCGTCCTGCGAGAATGCCACCGACGTGACACAGTCGGTGTGGCCTTCAAATGGTGCTGAAATGACCTCCCCGATGTCTGCATTCCACACACGGATCGTCTTGTCAAAAGACCCGGAGACGATGCGCTTGCCGTCGTGCGAGAACGCCACCGACGTGACCCAGTGGGTGTGGCCTTCGAATCGTGCTGAAATGGCCTCCCCGGTGTCTGCATTCCACACACGGATCGTCTTATCATCAGACCCGGAGACAATGCGCTTGCCGTCCTGCGAGAATGCTACCGATGTGACGTAGTCGGTGTGGCCTTCAAATGGTGCTGAAATGACCTCCCCCGTGTCTGCATTCCACACACGGATCGTCTTGTCAAAAGATCCGGAGACGATGCACTTGCTGTCATGCGAGAACGCCACCGACGTGATCCAGTTGGTGTGGCCTTCGAATGCCGCTGAAATGGCCTCCCCGGTGTCTGCATTCCACACACGGATCGTCTTGTCGTCAGACCCGGAGACGACGCGCTTGCCGTCGTGCGAGAACGCCACCGACATGACCGAGTCGGTGTGGCCTTCGAATGGTGCTGAAATGACCTCCATGGTGTCAGCATTCCACACACGGATCGCCTTGTCACGAGACCCGGAGACGATGCGTTTGCAGTCATGCGAGAACGCCACCGACGTGACACAGTCGGTGTGGCCTTCGAATGGTGCTGAAATGACCTCCCCCGTGTCTGCATTCCACACACGGATCGTCTTGTCATCAGACCCGGAGACGATGCGCTTGCCATCATGGGAGAATGCCACCGATGTGACACCGTCGGTGTGGCCTTCGAATGGTGCTGAAATGGCCTCCCCGGTGTCTGCATTCCACACACGGACCGTCTTGTCACCAGACCCGGAGACGATGCGCTTGCCGTCATGCGAGAACGCCACCGACGTGACCCAGTCGGTGTGGCCTTCAAATGGTGCTGAAATCACCTCCCCGGTGTCTGCATTCCACACACGGATCGTCTTGTCACCAGACCCGGAGACGATGCGCTTGCCGTCCGGCGAGAACACCACCGACAAGACGGCGTAGGTGTGGCCTACCAGAACGGTTTGAATAGGTAGCCACGTCGTCGCTTTCCCGGTCTCGACGCGGAGTAGTCGTGGAAATCGTGGTAGGTAAGTCTCGCATAGTTTCGACCTTTCTGGTGTAAACGGGAGTGCCGACAAATAGAGATGGGGAGCACTCTGAGAGATTACATTCCCAAACGCACCTACAAAATTGCGGGTATCGGTTACGAATGCTGTAATGCCATTATCCTGAAGTTCATTAGATTCACGTCGGGGCTCATAACAACTTATGCACTCGCCTGACTCCAGTCCATTATTGACGAGAGCGCTGCTGATGCATCGGATACCTTCTTGATCAAACTCAAAACTTCTAGCCAGTAGAGTAGATTAGTCTCGAAAAGCTCCATCACCTTTGCACCTATTTCCTGCTTAAAGGTGGTGGCGCGAACATGGTCCGCCCAAAAACGGCAAGCGTATGAAAGCTGGGAGGATATATAGTTCTTGGTCCGTGTCTCCAAGCCGACAACGTCGTCGTTGCGCAGATGTGACGTTTCAAGCTGACAAATGTTGAAACAAAGTTCATCCTTCATCACGCGCAGGGACGAGAACGCAAGACCGTCATGGTGTAAAGACGTGTCGATGTAGTATGGTCCACTCCGGTCGCGATCTGTCAAGAAGTCATGAAAAGACGTGTGCAGCAGACGAATTGGGTCAGATGTTTGAGTGACATCGCTCAACAGAGATCCCATTGGCCCAACTATCAGATCCACCGCATTTCCTGATCCGTCATTGTGCAACTTCTGGAGGGCGGATATGGACAGGGGCTCTTTGGCTGCCAGTAGGCAGCCCATGACCGATTGGAATCGACCCATAACTCTATCGTTATTCCCCGGCCCAAATAACTGCGTGAGTATGGTATGATACAGGTCATCCAACCGGCAGAGGTGCGTGTTCTGCGATGCCCGAAGGATATCAAGTTGCTCGACAGGATCTCTACCCTTCAAGCCATCTCCTTTTATAAACAGACAAGCAGTGGATGCCCATTGAAATAGGCCTTCCGATTTCTCGACTAAAAATGTACACCAAGCTTTGTTGGGCCATTTCTCCTCGAGGGCCGGAATGTTACCCAGTTGGACTTGCACAAACATGGAAATGTCCTCATCGGGGTTGGGGTCAATCTGCCTTATGGACCTGGAAAGAACGTGCTTCTTCCTAAGAGCGCCCTGTATGTCTTCTTCGGCACGGGAAGTGATTAGAACACGGAAATTGGACGGCAGTTCTGCAGCTTCGTTGCCAAGAACAGACAAAAGACCATGGCGAGATTTCTCATCTCCGCTCTCATCTAATGCATCAATGACGATCACCGTCGGTCCGACGGTGATTAAGTCCTTGGCGGGATCTAGAATGAACCTCTTGAATTGCTCACTAGGCACGAATGTGGTCCGAAGTTCTCGATTCTCCCGAATCACTTCCCATAAAGATGCCTTGCGTTCTGGATCTAGATCAGCTAGACCGCGAGCAATTGTGCTAAAGACATTGCTGGGGGAGCGTTCTGTCTGATGACCGCGGTCAAAACAGTACGACGATCCGAGACGTTTGAGCATGTCAAATCGTTTAGCGACCTCGTGAGCAATTGCAGACTTGCCGGCACCCGCAACGTCGTTCAATAAAAATATCCGGGGGGTGTCGTCGCTATCCTGGTGGACCCAGTCCCATATCTCCGCAATAACCTTCTCCCGAGTACCCGGTAGACATCCTTTATTAGGATCGAAACGAGCGCCATTTGCGTGGGGCATGTCATTAAGTTGAACTTCCCCGGCTGGTTGCAAAGTGTATTAGCCCGGGCAAAGGCCGCAAAATCAGAAAACTCGCCGATTTCCCCGACAATATTCAGAACACGTAGTACAGTGATTTCAGTATGAATCACGGCATGCTGTTCTAACTCCAACTTGAGTTTCCTAAAAGAGTCCTGGTATTGTTTGACCTTGCTGTCGACATCCGACACTAGATTTTTCGCGGTTCTTTTCCCTGAACGATGGTCAACAAAGGCTATCGCCACCTGACAGAGTGGGAACCAACATACAGAAGTCCTTGTATTTGGCATAGTCGCGGATGAAGTAACCACACTGTATCGTGCCAATTGTCAAAGACAGAATAATTCGCTTTTGCGAATCAATTGTCTTCAATGCCTCTGCCGAGTGGACGAACGTATAGGTGTCTCCAACGGTTTTCGCAAGCTCATTGATGCTTTCGTCCCGGGCCATCTGATCAATGATCGTCTAAATAGAGCCAATCCCAGATTTCAGCTAAATCCACCCAGCTAGTGGATCTGACATGTTTACCTTGTGCGCAATAGACAGGATAGACCATGCCATGTGTGCATAAGGATGGACCTAGGATAAAGCAAACCGTGTCCATGAGATGACCTGGGAAACCCCGGCATTTGAACTATACCTCTGAGGCCTTATCTACGATCGCAGTAAACCGCTTGACCTTGTCTAAGAGGGGGCCCCAAGCCGTCATTATCGGGATGACAGTATCGGTGGCAGAAGTGGCGCCTTCGACAACATTCCCTGCACCAATAAGCAGGGACGGCGCCAGGTTCATATTATCGACCCCTTGCGCTGCGTTGACTGCTTCGTTTAACTCGTCGTCCAGCGCCTCGTCGGGCGTCGCGAAAGACGAAACGGTAAACTCTACGACAGTCTGAACCTCGTGCATGTTCCCTGCCTTATCGGATTTGCGCAGTGTGCGAGGAACGGCTGCCGTATTCGATGATTAGGTGTGCACTCAATCGTCGAGCAACGGGGGCTGACCTCCTGTTGCTCCCTCTGCAACCAGTAACTCAACCCTCTCCTTTGCAAAGCCGATGCATTCATCACGTGTAAAGATACGGCGCCCGTAGACTTCGATTGCTAATACGGAGGACCCATGCAAGTCGTTGCTGGGCATGGATTTAAGTCGCGTGAAGATAATAACGCTGGAATTAAACGCACAAATAGAGTGTCTCATTCCACGAGGCAGTACTGCCTCTCGCAGCTACCGCAGTTTTCTTGACATCCTTATCGACAAAGAGTTTTACGTAGTAGTTACCAGGACGTTTGCAGAACAGTCCGACATTGGGAAGGTGAACGCATTTCAGGTCTGTTGTCGATCGCGTAGAGTCAGTATACAATAGGCAGCGCAAACGAAAGAGTCTTTCCTGTAACACTGACCGCCCTTATTGCTGCAGGAGTACTTCGGGGTGGAGAGTGAACGGGTAGAGTGAACAGTTGGCTCACTAGAGAAGTGATCGTGGACTTACGGTGCCGTCACGTTGCCTTGAACGTTGTCCTCGGCGTTGCCCTCAACGTTGTTCATAGTTAGCAGTGTTCAAGGTGGGTAGTAGATGGAAAAAGACGCGAGGCGCCGCATTATACGGGACTGGACTTCGAATACAGCTGCCACGTGTTCCCGGGGTCCCGTTGAAGTGGGATCCAGCAGACGCCGGCTGCTGGAAACATACATGTACAACCTGCTGTAACATACAGGCGTGTGCAAACTTCCACATCCGGTTCACCTGAACCGTCTCTTCGCGTCCACATACGGTGCCGCCGAGGATGTACAGCCCGCACAAAGGATGTCCTTTTCGAGCGACACGCAAAAATAGCAATTAGCGCCAGGATACTTCGGGGATAGACACTCACCGAGCACCTTCGGGACTTCGAGATATTGTCTCTTAGTTCTTTCATAGGAGATGGCGTGGTCGGGGCATGGCATTGGGTGGGAATTAACATAATAAACATAAAACATAAACCATCAAAAATGAGACAAAGACGGAAAAAGTACTTTCACTTGTATCGCGTCTGCCAGGCGCACGAAGAGGACCGACCATTCACTGACCCGACCCTCCCTCGCCCCCACACCAGTCGCTAAAGCCTCGTTCGTGCATTTCAAGTAGTATGAGTGCCTCGTGAGCTTAACTGCTCCATGTTATAATCAATAGAAACTTTATTAATGAGAATCTGCGAAGAAAAAAGACCAGCACCAGAATCGAACCACCATTGACACAATACCCATAGCTTAAACCATTGAGCGGCGACCCAGATACACGTAATTGGGAAAACAACGACATATACAGATATAGGACGGAGTGCTCCTGGAAACAGGCTATCTTTGCCAAAAATTTTATATATAATATATAAGAGCAAGTGTATACTTGTTTCCTACAGTGTAAAGAGTCTAATCCTGTAGAGGCCAAGTCTAAGGCGCCCCAGAGCTGGCGCTGATTGCTAATATTTTGCGTGTCGCTCGAAAAGGACATCCTTTGTGTGGGCCTTAAATTCTGCGGCCGGCCGTCCTTACGCCTCTACATACGGGGACAGTATCCCGCTTCTCAGTACGTGCACCTTGTACCGTACAAGACTCAACTTGGGTCACGAACAGATACCCATTTATTGCCGAGAAACAGCTCTCGTACAACAGTATATAAGACATGTACGTAGAGCTTCTTGACCCCGAACTACAACTTGGTAGTTACCTGTCCTCAGCGAATCCTTCCAAGTCTTTCGAGGTCTGCTCAATCCGACTTCTTACACGTGCACCGTATCGCGCCTCTCACTACGGTGCACCTCCACCGTACGGCGCCCCTCACTAATGTGCACGTGCATGAGGGCTATGAGTCTGGATGGACGTATTAGAGCGCGACGATGATCTGCATGAACTTACCCTCCTGTACATTTGTCAATTGTCATTTACCGCAGACCATGTCGAAACGTTCGCACGGAAGGGGCATCGTTTCTCACCCTTGTGGATCCGATGTACGCACAGGTTATCTGGCATTGCGTGTTAGTTTGGCCTCGCCGAAACGTACCTCAGGTATGTAGTTATTCCACCGAATTTACACGGTGAGAAAACGCGTAAATGCGTAGAGGTCACGTGCCCGCACCGCGGGATAGTCTGCGGGCGACAAAAGCGGCAGTGGCCGGCAAATTTGGCGACCATAAGTATATCGATCCTTGCAATTACTGGACCGTGCGATGCTACCTCAGGTCTACACCGACCAAAGGAATCACAAATATCAGGGCCCCTTGAGAACAGTACGATATCCTCGCGCATGCGCCGTCGGTGGAGGGACATTTGCCACATCCGAAGATGGCTTGAGATGTCTTGTCGCTGGGAAGGATCGTTCGTTCGTTTCCGCGTTCCGTGTATATGTGTTGTTTGACATACCTGCTGCTATGACCTCGCTATGTAGTACTTCGAATTTTACGCATAACTGACCCCATTCGCGCGCGGAAGTCGCCATCTCGACCCCAGGGTCCCCATATTAGGCCGATTTCTAGCGGCAGCTCGACGGATGCCAGAGTATGCACTATTCAGGCTGTGCGAGCATCGAAATTGGGACCAACGTGTGGACGGGTTCCGGGCTGAAGATTGACAGTGCTCCGACCGATGTTGTGTGGGCACGCGGAAGTGAGTGTTTCGCTCTTCGTCAGCTTGCGACGCGTCCCAGCGTGACACGACACGCACGAAGCGTTCGACGACAAGATTGTGACTAGTGCGAGGAATGGAGAGATTATTTATTGGGATGTTAACAAGTCGGGGTCCAAGTATGGTGCGTGGGCGTGGGTTCCTCCGTAACCCAGAGGAATACTCACGTTAACACAACCAGAAACGAGGATAAAGGAGTACAAACGCGCAGTCAATAACCTAGCTATCTCTCCATTCTTGCCCTACCTCTTTGCCAGTGGCTCACAGGACCGGCATCTACGCTTATGGGTAACGTTCACCCTCTGCCAAACTCTCAGTCCTGTGACCTGCTTCGCGCTGTAGGACCTCCAGAGCCCGCCAACCTCCATTATGAAAGTATACCACCCCACGGGGATCCGCGCTCTAGCTCTATCTCCCGTTCCCTCAAATCCCATGACTGTCTGTACTGGTCTGGAGAGCGGTAATATTCAGCGGTGGGTAGACTTAATGAATTCAGTCATAGTATGTATACTCCACGTCGTGTTCATCATTGGAACTGTAGATGGGACCTCCGCAATAGAGCACTTCCCCCTGGAACGCATCACCCTTGCGCACTCATCGTCCGTGCTATCAGTGGGCTGGCAGTGTTACCCAGTATGAAAGAGACAGGCTTGGGGTGGCTCGTAACGAGTGGGATGGATCGCCAAGTGAAGGTATTTACTCCTGTAACTAATCAGCACTGCGCAGTTTGGTCTCACACGCGGTGCAGGTTTGGGACCTCTGCTTGCTGCCAGGGGCTTCCATTCCCGCAACTATGAGCGATCGCGACGCAATGCTACTGAACAAGAAGATGGGCCCGAGTTCCTTCCGTACGCTTCACACGCCCTTCCCGGTGCGGAATGTGTGTTGGCGACCGGGCTACGATTGCGAGGTTGCTGTGTGTATTTGAACTTATTCATCCGTCGTTTTCGGCTATGATTCAATGGCATACAGATCGTGTCTAACAACGAGTCTGAGAGCGAGACGGTTTAGATTTGGGACATACGTCGCGTGTGGATCGGTAAGTGGGCTCTGGATGACGCGGAGGGCGGCATCACCGGTACCCGGCGAAAATATTCAGTTGTGTTCGTGTGCAGACTTGTCAGGCAGACATCGCCTTTGCCGGCTCGCACAAACTGTGGGCGCAACACGTCAACGGCACGTTTGCACAGCACGACCTCCGGGAGAGCTTCAGACCACTCCACGCCATTCCAAGAGTGGCCATGTCCTGGACTGCGTACGGCAGTCTCGCATTTGCTACCAAGAACCAGCCAGTCGTCGAGCTGCCGTATGGTGATGTGTGAGCTTATATATATCGCCCACGCACGCTGTGCTATGTTTATGTCGCTCTTATTAGCTACCCATACGGTGTGGACACGCTGCAAGAGCTATGCCTCCGCCCCAAAGCAACGAGTGATCCTGTTTATGTGCTATCAACAAACCCTTGGCGTCGAAGACATTTCTCTTTTTCACCACTCCGCCTTCGAACGCCTGGCAAAATCGTATGTCTTCGATGGAGATAGACTAAGAGTATGCGAGATTAACGCGGGGGCAGGTCCTTATCTTTCACACTTTTCACGGTGTTTAACGAGTCTGCAGCGAGCAAGGGAGGCTGGACAGTTCCATGCTGCTCAGACGTGGCTGCTGCTCCTGTCCCAGCTTAGTATACGCATTGATACACATCCCATAGAAATAAGCCCGTTATCGTACCGCACGAGAGCTGATCAGATGACAAAAGGCACGCCTTCCTCCTCGTCGCCATCCCCCCGCTCGAAACCAAGTCCGCTTTCCTTCCGTCTACCACGTCCTTTCTACCCGAATTCCACGCACGATACATCTATGTCATCCTCCACCAAGTTGAGCACGGTATCGCGCCGTGCCCACCGCTCTCCCCGTCCTTCCTCCTACACACCGCCTCGCCATGCGTCGGGAGCACCGGTGGGAGTCTGTCTTTCAAGGAACAACCTGTGGCCTTTCAGCATGCCCATGTTGGCGAAGGCGCTCTGGGCGACTCAGAGTCGAGCAGTGGATCTGAGGGGTCAGCACCCGCGCAGGCCAGTCTCACCCACGACATGGCAAGCTCACAAGGAGGACCAAAGGCCTCCTCGTCCGCCATAGCCAAACTACCATGTGATCCCGCGCCGCCTCGCAGTCTCTTGTTGAAGGTTCCTGCGCCGCGTGAAGATTCTCCCGATGAACGTGAGGAAGAAGGCAGTGTCAGCGGCTATGACACCGATACGTCGGACGTGTCTCGCTCGCCGCCGTCCGCAGCCTCGCCCTCTTCATCTGAATCTGACGCACACATCTCCCCTTCCAAACTCTCACAAGCGTGGAATCAGAAACACGAGCAACCCGGTCAGGTGCCGGTGCCAGTGTTATCTGGTCATCGTGGGACAAGTATGGCCTATTCCCAGCGATCTCTTACCACGCAGAAATCCCAGAATAGTATGCGGACCGTCACTGTAGCGCCTTCTGATACGGCGTCTGTCTATGCGCCATCCATAGACCGAGTCTCGTTACCAGATCCCACAGCTGACGGTCGCATAGCCGTTGCCGAAGGCATGTCCACACGTCGGCCGTCTCCTCACCACCACCGCGCTGTGTCTGCCACAGTACCCGCGCTTGGTCTATCTAATATGGATGACACGAGAAATATGCAGACGGGCGGCCTCGTGCCAAACATCACTTACCCTACCAGGCTAAGCGAGGGTCAGACGCGGCAGATCGTGGAGGATGAAGCGCATTTACGGCAGATTGGCTGGAAGGCGCTGCGAGACTCTTCTCCTCGCCCTTGCTGCCGACACAGTCTTCGAGCAGGCCAAAGCGCGCCCCCAGGAATCATCGCCCACGACGCCACATGAGGGGGACCCCCCCTCCTCACCCTCACGACGCTCGCAAACGCGCTGTACACGCACGCGTGAGTCCCCCCGCTCCTGCGCTTCCTCGTGTGCGTGGTGGCGGCGCGTGTAGGGTGGGCGAAGGAGAGCCGGTGATTGAACTTGTGCGGAACGAGCTGCGCATGGCGGCGGTTCTTGTCCGTGGTGCGTAGTCTGAGTACAGGCCGCACGAGACGGCCCGCACGGTTGGTGCACAGATGTTCCCCTTCGCATAGACTCTTTTCAGCATTCAGAACATACTAACACTTGGTTTTACCAATTACGACGGCTGTAGCGATTATTTATATACTACATTACAGCCTGTGCTGAGTCACTCATCCATCGTTTCATCTCGCATCATCTCCTCGTCGCTTCCTTCGCGCTCGCTTCTCCTTGCCCACTTATTTCTTCCAGGTACAGTAGAAGCGTTGTGTTGGCGGGGATGTGGGTGAGATAGAGTGTAAATACACAGAAGCAGAAGAACGAGGCCTGTCTCGTGCTTGAGCACTTTCATAGTAAACCCAAAGCACCAATTTCTCATATGCGCTGCAGCTTAAGGTACGGCAGCGCAGGGCTCTCCCTTATCTCATACATGGCTGATGCAGCGATGGCACCCGTCCCAGTGCTGCTCGTACTATCTCCAGACGTGGTCCGATGCAGCACACGTTGCCACACGGGCGTGCTCTTGGCCAAACTCCACCCGTACGCGGAGCAGCACGCTTGGAAGGCCTCTCGTCAGGCCTGTGGGTAGGTGTCAGCGACTATCTGATGTGCGTGGAGAGGAGCAAGAATTAAAATAAAAACAAAAATAAAAATAATGGAAGACGGCGAAAATAATAGAACATAAACGTCTCTACACTCCTCCACGGAATGCGCACACGAAAGGGGTTGCGCCGTACAGCAAGCGGGGACGGGAGGTATCACTGGCGCATGGCACGACGAAAGCAGCAGAAAAGGCAATCAATGCAAGCATCCAGCGCCAAACTCCGAGTACAGAAGCGTCACAGGGACGGCAGCAAGTTGTCGATCGCGAGGAAGAAGCGCAAGAAGAGTGCATAGCCAGGAACCGAAACCACGAAGGCGCCGTGCGGCCAATTCATCTCTCAAGCGCCCGATGGGTCACGTGGGAGTAACCGTCGTCACCCGTATGTTTGGGAGACGCAGCACGTCTCACTTGCAACCGACTCCCCGCTATTGACGGTTAACCACGATTTACTGCGACTGCTCGAGGTGGGAACTTGTGTAAGAATTATTATAACTATGCGAATCTCAGTATTTGCTCGAGTGCAAAGTACTAGATATATTTACCTATGCGAATCTGTACAAGAGTATTAAGTAAGATAAATAAAAGAGACATTTCGAATGTCTTACCTCAGTATTTGCTCGAGTGCAAAGTACTGAGGAAACTAGGGGTTCTAGCTACCTACTTTATAGTGTAGAAGAACAATGAAAAGTAACTACAATGGGGACGTAGGACAATAAACAATTGGAACAATGAGACTGCGCATACTGTGTCACAATGGGGTGACACGGGGTGACGCGGTTTGCCCCTGGCTTACGCGTTTTCCTCCTACAACTTGAAGGACACCACCGATAGCCTCGCTCGAGCGGAAAACGGATGGCTTGGCGGGTATGCAGGTTGGGGTGCGGGGACAGCGCGCGAGGAGGTGCGGAGGTTGATAAAGGCAATCTGCTCAGATAGACTGGCAGGGGATGGGGAATATGGGAGAGGCGGTAGGGGCGTCGGCGTCGGGATCAGAAGGATGGGCTCCACGCGTGATAGAGGAGGGAATGAGGCGCGGTGGAAGAGGTGGGACTGCCGGGAATGCGTGTTGGAGGGTCGGGAGCGACGAGACCAGCCGACGGAGAGCGGGCTGGTTGGTTAGCTTCGGTAACTCCACGGTAGATCGCATTGTCCCGCCTGTCAAGAATGGTTCTGTCTTGGACGTAGGCGTCGAGGGCCTTTCTGGTTTTTCCCCATCTTTCTTTGGGTCAATGTTATCCTTACGTTGACCAGAACGTCAACTCAAGAATGTGTTGGAGGGTGGAACATTTCAAATATCAGGTATCCGCCTCACCGAGGGCTTCCCTCCAAGTATGTGTCGAACGCAAGTTGTTTACGCTCAACACTATGGCGGAATACCTCAGACTCACGCCGGGTGGGTGAGGATGAGTGTGGGCTGAATTGATTCAGGATCGACTCATTGGCTCCTTGACGCACTGCAGTGTCGATGTGTCATCCATCGTACTCATTAACTCAAGAGGTTTCGTCGGTCCTTCATCGTTCGTGCGTGGCATTGTCTTACCGTTTCTTCGTCCCAGGTGATTCTCACATCCTTCCATCTCATCCCCAACCAGTTGTCCTCTCATCTCATCGTCACACCCCGTCATTCTCCCTTGTCTCAGAGTCCATGCGGGTGCGAGCGTGGGCACTCGTCCATGCGAGTCGTCCCGCTCCTCATTGCCTCATGTTGTCCTCTCACCATGTCGTTTCGTTCTCAAACCATCATCACCATCACATCCTCTAGCTCCAGCGACACCCATTGGCACCATTTAACTCCCCTCGACTACAAGGGACTACACAATCATGCTGACATAAAGGCAGGCGGACGTGAAGCAGCCGTCGATGCCGTCGAGCTGGCGACGGGTACCAGGACGGGACACGAGGGTTTGAAGTGTGGGTGAGAGCTTGTACTGCACCACTGGCCGTCGACATGTGCAAGGTTGCCATGGAAGGACGCACTCCAGAATGCCATACTACGCCACGCCAACCTGACAAGGCTGTTACGCGAGAACGCGAGATGGCTTTGGGACGCGAATATGCAAAGGGAGCACGCCCCGCCTGAAGGAACGCCGGACCCAAGCCACACAACGACACACCCGATGCATGGCGTTCTGAGTCAGATGGTCTGATGGCCTTACGTTCTACCGGTAGTCGTATGGTGGAGGAGTGGGTGAAGGCGAGAGTAGTGCGTATATGGAGAGGACTTGTGTGATGGAACGGGAGGCAGAGCGGGAAGCGGCATGGAGAGAGACAGGAAGGAAACCCGCAAGGGAACAACAGGAAAGGTGGAGTTCCAAGAGGTAGACGGTACCAGCTCAGGCACGCACCCACACTACCAGGGGCCCGAACGTGGGAAGAGGGAACAACGGTGGAAGGTGGACGGAGAGTCTCAGGACAGATATACTCTAGGGTCGATAGAAAGACTCTAGCAATAGACGGCCATTGAGAATCGCCAGTTACGCACGGGAGCCACGATGACGTGACGCATCTCGACCCCGATCAGGCACGCACCACGCGGTCACGACCCGCACGCGATTACGCCACGCGATCACGATCATGCGATCATGAATCACGCCACGCGATCACGATCACGCGGCGATCATCCATCACGCCACACTTATCAATACCTGCCCTGATCGGCGTGTGGAAGTATCATGCTGAGCGCTCAGGATATATATATATCGGCTACTCAAGCGCGGTGATATGAGAAAGCATTTCTGGGTCCCACACCCGGTGACACGGATCGTCTTGTCATCGGATCTCGAGACGATGCACTTGCCGTCTGGAGAGAACGCTACCGAGTAGACACCTGATGGAACATACGTCTCCGCGCCCATGGACAAAAAAGGGTTGCGCCGTACACAAAGACCGGAACTATAACCGGCACCGGAAGTACAGAAGCGGCAGAACAGGCAATCAACGGAAGCATCAAGCGCCAAGCTCCGATTGGCACCAGAAAGGCAAGTTGCCAAGATCGGGATGAAGAAGCGCAAGAAGTGAAGTAGCAAGGAACCCGAAGCCAGGACCCCGAAACCGAAGGAACGCAGTAACCCGGATGGTAGTACACATCTCATCGGGACGGCTTAGCTTGGGGACCTGTGCCGTGGGTATATAGCAGTGAGACATTTAGCAAAAATCTTGGGGAGTCAACTTCATCCCCATGGGTCTACTTGTGTTGATCCTGACACACAGGGCACCGCCATCAGATTGTACGGTTTAGCTTGGACAGGTGCGACGCAATGGCTGTGTTACGCACGTAGGCCATGATCTTCGCGTGCCTGACTCATTTTATCTCCATAAAAATAGAATGTCCCGCGCATCATCTCGTGACCGATCCTAATCGAAACGTCGCCACACCTCAAGACATCGACTACGCCTCCCACCCGGTGCCACCTCCCTGGGTACGGGTCGATTGTCGCTGGCGCTGATTGCTAATATATTGCGTGTCGCTCCAAAAGGACATCCTTTGTGTGGGTCGCAAATTCTGCTGCCGACAGTCCTTATGCCTTTACATACGGTGACCGTATCCCGCTTCTCAGTACGTGCACGTTGTACCGTAAATGCGAGCGGTCACGTGCCTTCACCGTGGGATAGTCTGCGGGCGGCAAAACGCCGCGGCAGCAAACGCCGGCAAATTTGGCGACCATAAGTATCTCGATCCTTGCAATTACTGGACCGTGCGATGCTACCTCCGGTCTACCCCGACCAAAGACATCACGAATATCAGGGCCCCTCGAGAACAGTACGATATCCTCGCGCATGCACGGTCGGTGGAGGACATTTCAATTTGCCACATCCGAAGATGGCTCGAGATGTGTTGTCGCTGGGAGGGATGGTGCGTTCGTTTCCGACGTCGTCATCCTGTGTCTATGTGTTTGACATACCTGATACTATGACCTCCCTATATAGTACTTCGAATTCTACACATAACTGACCCCATTCGCGCGCGGAAGTCGCCATCTCGACCCCATATTAGGCCTATTTCTAGCGGCAGCTCGACGGATGCCAGAATATGCACTAATTCAGGCGGTGCGAGCATCGAAGTTGGGACCAACGTGTGGAGGGGTTCTGGGCTGACGATTGACAGTCCTCCGACCGATGTTGTGTGGGCACGCGGAAGTGAGTGTTTCGCTCTTCATCCGCTTGCGACGCGTCCCAGCGTGACACACAGGAAGCGTTCGACAACAAGATTGTTACTAGTGCGAGGAATGGAGAGATCATTTATTGGGATGTTAACAAGTCGGGGTCCAAGTATGGTGCGTTGGCGTGGGTTCTCTGCGTAACCCAGATGAGTACTCACATTACGCAGCCAGAAACGAGAATAAAGGAACGCAAGCGCCCACTCAATAAGCTAGCTATCTCTCCATTCCTGCTCTACCACTTTGCGAGTGGCTCGCAGGACGGGCACCTGCGCTTATGGGTAACGTTTACCGTCTGCCAAACTCTCAGTATTGTGACCTGCTTCGCGCTGTAGGACCTCCGGAGCCCGCCATCTTCCATTATGAAAGTATACCACCCCACGGGGATTCGCGCTCTAGCTCTATCTCCGGTTCCCTCAAATCCCATTACTCTGTACTGGTCTGGAGAGCGGTAATATTCAGCGGTTGTTGGGGGCTGTCTTTGGCGGGAATGGTATGCGGACAAGCTAAAGTGATGGAAGGGCCACTGGAGTGTCAGTGATTCTTCGGAGCTCACTAGCTAAGCTCAACCAGCTAAGTGGTAAGCAACGTTGTTCTGTTCCAGATGCGAGTCCGCGTGGTCAAGGCGCTGAACACTTCAAGTAATGCAGGGTGAACGCACCCCCGTCGACCACAGGTATGACATTATGGCACCATCGTACCTGACATCCACCACCCTCGCACATGCGCCCTACGCACGACCATTGAGCCCAATGTTGCTTTCTTCCATCGGTATCATCCTACGGTTCGCGGCCTGTATGTTCCTCTACCGCTGCCTAAAATTCCCTCCACCGCCTGGAAGTCCCTATCAATAATACGATGTGACTATGTGATGGCGTCAATTCAGGACTCCGCAGACCGTTGTGCGCGATAGACCGTCGGTCAGGAGAGGGTTCCATGTCTGATGTACTGTCGTACTGTCAATGTTCTGCCTGCCCATATGGTGGGTGTCTGTCAACGTCTCTGCCATGGAAGGTCAGCACGATGAATGTTCTTCGTATACCACAATTACAACCTCGCACAGATAAAGGCACAGGTTCAGTTCAGGATACCGACCCTTACGTTATTCACCGGTGCGTACCTAACAGTTATACCGCCACGTGTGATGAGTCGCAACCGAATCGAAGGTCAGTGCGGCACCGCGCGCTGCCGGGTGCCAAGAATAGAAACAATAGATTCGAAGATCGGAGCAGGCGCGCATTGCTCGCGATGAGTGCTTGCTTCAGGGCTTCTGCTTCCCAAATTGATGCGTGCCTTGTGGCGTGGCCAGCGAAGCGGCCTGCGCGCTTGACGTGAATCGACCCAAAATGGGTATATCATCAATACTTCTGATCCACGGTCGATCGATCGCTTCGATCACGATTGTGATATGAACTGCGCCACCTCCTGGCACGTGTCCAACACGAGCGAGTTGATCGAGCGGGGCTCTTCATTGGAGCGTGGGGAAGCAGTGACGTTTCTGGGAGGTGTGGCCCGTGCGCGCCAGGCACCCACATTCGCCACCACAGTCTCGGACACGGGAGAAAGTACAATGGCAGGCTTGTTTGAGGCGCGAGAAGGGTGTATATGTAAGTATCGCGCAGCACGCAGATGAGGACCGAGGCCGAGGTGCAGGAGTGGAACAGATATGGAGTATTGGGATTTAGCCCCGGGTGCAGGGGATTTGGTCTAGTGTGCGCGAGCGGGTACTGCGGCGCGATCGGTGTATTTATATGCACAACCGCCGTTCTGTCTGCTCTGCGTCCACGACCCACGTGACCCACACACGGCGTCCCCGGTGAATTCCGCCCTGTGCATGACGGCCACGTGTCCCAAGCTCTGTTCGTTTGGCTTCGGGTTCCTGGCTACATCTTATGTAACTTCCTTGCTTCTTCCCTTCTCTCGGTAACTTGGCGCGACGGCGCTTCTGTCCTTGTCGTGCTTCTGTCGTCAATCGGAAGTTGTGGGTGCTTCTTTTGCTTGCTTCTGCTGCTTCTGTCTGTTCTATGCGCCTGTGTACATAGCTCCAGCCCTGACTTGCTAGTTTACCGCGCAACCTTTTCGTGTGCGCACTTGAGGAGTGTGGAGACCCTTCTGTTCTAGATTGTTCTTGCCATCTTCCATCATTTTATATTTTCAGTTTTAATTCTTGCTCCTCTCCACGCACAAGCTGACCCTTCTACCTCAGGTACCGCTCTGTGCCGCCGATCACAGGTAGAATATAATACCTTCCATCCACCCAATAACAATATTACTTACGGGGCGTATACGTTACAGTCCTTCTGGTCGCCAGCTCTGTCGTCGGTGCCTCGGGTGCACTTAACCTGCCAATGGTGCCCCACAAGGGGACTATTTCAGATGTCCCACCACGCTTGTACCGCGGCTGCTGCCATGGGGCTCTCCTGACTTTATCGGCATCTGATTCTTCAGCCATAGGTCTCATGGAGTTGTTTGGGTCTCCCTTCCGGAAAAATATCAGTATTCTTGTCAGCTTGGCTGCCGGATGTATTGTGGCGGGTGCAACTGGCCACATTAAGGCCGTGCCCGCGATTACCGTCCTGTGGTACGCCGCGTCTAATTACTGTAAAGTCTGGATCTGCAAAGCTGTCCTGCGAAAACGACAAGGGTCCATACATTTAAGAGTGGAGTCTGGCTCCCGCCATTCTCCAAAGTCAGTGGTTTTTTGCTGACATCTTAATTACTCTGCAGTTTCTGCGGGACAGTGCTTGCTGTGTAAATAAACTCGCAGCGTTTCCCATGCCTGTGCCGCGCGCCCGCCCCGCCGGCGCGCACGGCGCCCCATTTCCCCTCGCGGTCTCGCTGCTCGATGCTAGATGACATGCCCGTGGCGCGCGCTGCATGAAGATCCTTGATTGCACGGTGACGGCGTCGAAAGGTCCTTTGCCACAAGAAATGGTATCCGCTGAAGCAAGCGAGGTGTCAAGTAGATGTAGGGGATGTGGAGCATGTGCGGTGCCAGCGCGTTGTCATCCTCCACGAGTCATACTGAATAAAGGTAAAGTGCTTTATCTGCAAGCGCTCGAGGTCGGCTTCATCCTCATCAGCCGAAATGCTAGACAAGCTAGATAAACAGGGAGGGTGTTCGTCACGGGCCACATGTTGAGGAATGGACTTCGATTCCCGGTCGCTGTTCTTAGGCGAAGTTCCGTACAAGTTCAATCATCCGCTCGGCTTCGCCCATCCTAAAGCACGCCGCCACCACGCACATGGGGAAGCGCACGAGCGGGGCTGACGCACGCGTGCGTGTAGAGCGCCTTTGCGAGCCTCGTGAGGGTGAGGAGGAAGGGGTCCCCCTCATGGAGCGTCGTCGCCGCGGGGTTTGCCAGCGGGGGCGATGGTTCCTGAGAGCATGCTTTGGCCTGCTCGAAGACGGTGGTGGTGATGGGGTTGAAGAGAAGAGCGACTCTGGGTGATCGTCGTGCAGAATGGGGGGAGCCGCCCCGCGTGCGTCTGCTCCGCCATCTCCGGCGCGGTGGACACGGATGGGATGCACGCGAGGGGGGTGGACACGAGGCGAGGCGGGCCCCATGAGGCGTGCGCAATCGTGGGGCACGCCGCGGGTGTCGCCTCGAGGTGGAACAGCGCGGTCGAGTGCGACGTCCCTGACATCATTTCCGGTGCCTCTGCTGCGCTTGACGCATGCGCCAGGTCACATGCGGTCTTGAAGCTTGACGTAGTGATGCTCCCAGCTGTGACTCCAGTAATGGAAACTATCAGTCCAGTGGGACATAACGCCTGTTGGAGTCGTGGGACCTCGTTCAGAAATTATGTGCGGCAGTTGTCAGGTCATAGCCCTTTTTGATATGGAAAATACGGACAAAATTGAGCTGTGCGTCCTCTGCTTGCTGCCAGAATGCCTTGTGAGACAGATCTGTAGCCGCCGGACGCTGCCGGGTTACCCGGGTCTGCACTCTGCAGTTTGTTGACAATGTCACATGAGATCATGTAGTGTCCGTGCTCCCAGTTTCCAATAGCTCTCTCTTCGACGCCAAAACAAAAAACGCGAGAAAACGAAAGCATCCCCCTATTGACCTAATCTCCTCTGAAGAATCGACTCGGAATGGTCCAGCGTTTCCTTCTATCCATGTACTATATATCTGCATGGCGGCGATTCTCGTCGCGCACAAGTACACCATCAGCATCCCACATGAACATGCCCCCGGCGTCGGCCCTGGAGCCATGAAGCGGGGTCCGGCGGAAGGGGCATAACCCACGTGGACAGACCTAGACCTTCCATGCCAGACCCCCGCGCGCGCAGCACTCCATCTCCCCGTGCTCACGCGGCCGGCCACGTCCTCCCACGGCCCCAAGGACGAAGCCGCGAGCATGTACCCCACGTCCACAAGCTGCATCGGGTGCGTGTTGCGTGTCCGACGTCCCACATCATGCATTTAAATTCCTCGTTTTTAACCTCGATTCTTTACGCACTCGTGCTGACGCGGCCCGCTTTCATGCAGGCGCCCTCCTGGCATTCGACGGGCCGGTCCCTGCCTGCGCACCCGCGCCCGTCTTCGCCGCCCCTGCCCCCCGCCCACCCCCCCCCCCCCCCCCCCCCCCCCCCCCCCCCCCCCCCCCAACACCCACCCCGGCCGTCTTTTCCCTCTGCGCCCCCACACCGCCGACCCTCGCCCCGGCTCCTCCTTCGACCTCTCCACCACCATCCCTCCCTCAGTCCACGCCCGCGATCTGCGACCAAGGTCAACCCACTCACGTCATCCCCCCTGTCCACCGCCCGCTCTGTCTCCGTGTCCGCCGGCGTGCTGGGCACGGGGCGTTTCGCGCCGCGATGCACGGGGCCATTCTCCCTTGTGATCGCGGCGCTCACACAGCCGCCGATCATGATGAACGTGCTGCGGACGCGCTGACGCTGTGCATGGGACAGCGCGGCGCCCCGGCCGACCATGAACCCTTCCACGCGTGTGCCCGCATGGGTCATGCCCGCGCTGAGCATATGAAGGAGCGCTGCACCCGCAGATGGAGCGGGGCGGGCGTGGTGCGTAGTCTGAGGTCCGAGTACACGTAGCACGAGCCGTGGCGCACGGTTGGTGCACAGATATTCCCCTTCGCATAGAATCTTTTCAGCATTGAGAACATACTGACGCTTGGTTCTTCCAATTACAACGACAGTAGCGATTATTTACACAGACTATACTACAGCCTGTGCCGAGTCACTCACCCTTCGCTTCTTCTCGCATCATCTCCTCGTCACTCCCTTCGTGCTCTCTTCTCCGTGCCCATTTATTCCTTCCAGGTACAGTAGCTCAGTAAGCGTTGTGTTGGCGGGCATGTGGGTAAGATAGGGTGTAAATACACAGAAAAACGAAGCCTGTCTTGTGATTGAGCAGTTTCATAGTGAACCCAAAGTACTAATTTCAATCTCACCTGAGTCCCACTTCCAAATTACCATCAGCATGCGACTGACGAGCTGAAGACCGGTCGGCGGCCATGCAAACATGCAAACCCGTCCTCGGCACCAGGACGGGTTGCCTTATTGGGCAGTTGAGCGTACACAGGAGACCCACCTATTGTCTGTGAGCAAGGTGGTTACCACGCTTGAGGCAGCTGCAGCCCACCCCCACCCCTCCATCCACAAGATCCTCATACGCGTTCTCCTCTATCTGCGCTGCGGCTTAAGGTACGGCAGAGCAGGGCTCTCCCTTATCTCTTACATGGCTGATGCAGCGATGGCACCCGTCCCAGTGCTGCTCGTACTATCTCCCGAGGTGGTTCGGTGCAGCACACGTTGCGACACAGGGGTGCTCTTGGCCAAAATCGACCTGTCCGCGGCGTCTGCGCGGTTTTGGAAGCGCATTCTTGTCACCCCTGTGAGTAGGTGTCAGCGACTATCTGGTGTGCGTGGAGAGGAGCAAGAATTAAAAATAAAAATACAAAAGAATGGAAAACGGCGAAAATAATAGAACATAAACGTTTCCACACTCCTGGAATGGGCACACGAGGGGGTTGCGCCGTACAGCAAGTGGGGACCGGAGCTATAACCGGCGCACGGAACCACGGAAGCAGCAGAAAACGCAATCAATGGAAGCATCCAGCGCCAAACTCCGAGTGGCAACAGAAGCACGACAGACAGCGGCAAGTTGCCAAGATCACGAAGAAGAAGCGCAAGAAGAGTACATAGTGTTATTACTTATGGCCAGGAACCCGAAGTCAGGAACCCGACACTGAAGCCGAAGGAACGTGCTCAGGACACGTGGCGTCATGACAATTCATCTCTCAAGCGCCGGATGAGTCACGTGGGAGAAACCGTCGTCATCCGTATACTTTGGGGACGTAGAAGAGCCTCGGATACGCAAAGCAGACAGAACAAAGGCCAGGAAAACGCGGTACGTGTCTGCATAGCGCATCAGGCCACCTCATTGACACAACACTGCCCACGCCCAGCAACTACACGCTGCGCCGCACGTAGACAGACAGGATCACGGGCGCGCCGGCGCGGGGGGTAGAGGGCCGACGCACAGGCAAGAAGATGGGAGGAATGGCTCCAATAGAATGCCCTCCGGAGCCGGCCATCTTCCGTTATGAAAGTGTACCATCCCACGGGGATCCGCGCTCTAGCTCTATCTCCGGTTCCCTC
The DNA here is from genome assembly GCA_015179125.1 of Gautieria morchelliformis. Lineage (NCBI taxonomy): Eukaryota > Fungi > Basidiomycota > Agaricomycetes > Gomphales > Gomphaceae > Gautieria > Gautieria morchelliformis. The sequence goes on from WHVA01000735.1 coordinate 23,972, forward strand.
AAATCCCATGACTGTCTGAACTGGTCTGGAGAGCGGTAATATTCTGCGGTGGGTGGATTCAATCGTACCATCGTCCACGTCGTGTTCATCATTGAAGCTGTAGATGGGACCTCCGCAATAGAGCACTCCCTCTGGAACGAATCACGCTCGCGCACTCATCGTCCGTACTATCAATGGAGTAGCGGTTAGCCAGTATGAAAGAGACAGGCTTGGGGTGGTTCGTAACGAGTGGGATGGATCGCCAAGTGAAGATATTTGCGCCTGTACTAATCAGCACCGGAAGGTTTGGTCTCACACGCGTTGCAGGTTCGGGACCTCTGCTTGCCGCCAGGGGCTTCCATTCCCGCGCGATCTCCACGCGATGCTACTGAATAAGAATATGGGCCCGAGGTCCTTCCGGCTTCACACGCCCTTCCCGGTGCGTGTGGCGACCGGGCTACGATTGCGAGGTTGCTGTGTGTATTCGAGCTTATTCATCTGTCGTTTTTGGTCGTTATTCAATGGTAATGGTGTATAGATCGTGTCTAACAACGATTCTGAGAGCGAGACCGTCGAGATTTGGAACATACGTCGTGCTTGGATCGGTAAGTGGGCTCTGGATGACGCGGAGGGCGGCATCGCCGGTACGCGGTGAACATATTCAGTTGTGTTCGTGTGCAGACTTGCCAGGCAGCCATCGCCTTTGCCGGCTCGCACAAACTGTGGGCGCAACACGTCAGCGGCACGTTTGCACAGCACGACCTCCGGGAAAGCTTCAGACCACTCTACGCCATTCCAAGAGTGGCCATGTCCTGGACTGCACGGCAGTCTCGCGTCTGTCGCCAACACCCAGCCAGTCGTCGAACTGCCATGTGATGATGTGTGAGCTTATAGATATCGATGTTTATCTCTCTCATTAGCAGCCCATACGGTGTGGACGCGCTGCAAGAGCTATGCCTCCGCCCCAAAGCAACGAGTGATCCTGTTTATGTGCCCTATCAACAAACCCTTGGCGTGGAAGACAATTCTCTTTTTGACCAGTCGGCCTTCGAACCCCTGGCAAAATCGTATGTCTTCGATGGAGACAGGCTAAGAGTATGCGAAATTAACGCGGAGGTAGGGTCCTTATCTTTCACACTCTTAATGGGGTTTAACGAGTCTGCAGCGAGCAAGGGAGGCTGGACAATTCCATGCTGCTCAGACGTGGCTGCTGCTCCTGTCCCAGCTTGTGGACTTGGAAGATACGTCGCTCACTTCTGAATACTCCTTGAAGCCGTCGTCGCATATCGAGGCGCCGAGCCAGCTAGCTCCCACATCTGTGTCAGCTTCTTCCCTCCGTGGCCTCGACTTTTTCAATGGCCATACCGCCCCCGCTCCGGTTACATCCGGGAGCACACGTATTGACACGCGTCCCATTGAAACAAGCCCGTTATCGTACCGCACGAGAGCTGATCAGACGAAAAAAAGCACGCCTTCCTTCTCATCGCCATCCCCCCGCTCGAAACCAAGTCCACATTCCTCCCGCCTGTCACGTCCTTTCTCCCCGAATTCGTCACACGATCCATCTATGTCATCCTCCACTAAGTTGCGCACGGTATCGCGCCGCGCCTCCGCCGCTCTTCCCGTCCTTCCTCCTACACACCGCCTCGCCATGCGTCGGCCTTCGATATCGACGCCCAGCACCGGCGGGGATCTGTCTGTCAATGAACAACCTGTGGCCTTTCAGCATGCCATTTTGGCGAAGGCGCTCTGGACGACTCAGAGTCGAGCAGTGGATCTGAGGGGTCAGCACCCGCGCAGAACAGTCTCACCCACGACATGACAGGCTCACAAGGAGGACCGCAGGCCTCGTCGTCCGCCATAGCCGAACAACCCTGTGATCCAGTGCCGCCTCGCAGTCTCTTGTCGAAGGTTCCTGCGCCGCGTGAAGATTCTCCCGATGAACGTGACGAAGAAGGCAGTGTCAGCGGATATGGCGCCGATACGTCGGACGAGTCTCGCTCGCCGCCGTCCCCGGCCTCGCCCTCTTCATCTGAATCTGCCGCGCGCATCTCCCGTTCTAAACTCTCACAAGCGTCGAATCAGAAACATGAACAGCCCGGTCAGGTGCCAGTGCCAGTGTTATCTGGTCATCGTGGGACAAGCATGGCCTATTCCCAGCGATCTCTTACCACGCAGAAATCACAGAATAGTATGCGAACCGTCACTATAGCGCCTTCTGATACGGCGTCGGTCTATGCGCCATCCATAGACCGAGTCTCGTTACCAGATCCTGCAGCTGACGGCCGCATGGCTGTTGCCGAAGAGATGTCCACACGTCGGCCGTCTCCTCATCATCACCCCGCTGTGTCTGCCACAGTACCCGCGCTTGGGCTGTCGAATATGGATGACACGAGAAATATGCTGACGAGCGGCCTCGTGCCAAGCATAACTTACCCGACCAGGCTGAGCGAGGAGCAGACGCGGCAGGTTGTGGAGGATGAAGCGCATTTACGGCAGATTGGCTGGAAGGCGCTGTGAGAGTCTTCTCCTCGCCCTTGCTGCAGACACCGTCTTCGAGCAGGCCAAAGCGCGCCCCCAGGAACCATCGCCCACGCTGGCAAACCCCACGCCCACGACGCCACATGAGGGGGACCCCTTCCTCGCCCTCACGACACTCGCAAACGCGCTGTACACGCACGCGTGCGCCCCCTCGCCCCTTCGCTTCCTCGTGTGCGTAGTGGCGGGGCGCTGTAGGATGAGCGAAGGTGAGCCGGTGATTGAACTTGTGCGGAACAAGCTGCGCAGGGCGGCGGTTCCTGCGTAGTCTGAGCACAGGGAGAACGAGCGGGGGCGCACGGTTGGTGCACAGGTGTTCCCCTTCGCATAGAAACTTTTCAGCATTCAGAACAGACTAACACTCGGTTTTTCCAATTACAACGGCTGTAGCGATTATTTACACAGACTCCACTACAGCCTGTGCCGAGCCACTCACCCTTCGTTTCTTCTCGCATCATCTCCTCGTCGCTTCCTTCACGCTCGCTTCTCCTTGCCCAATTATTTCTTCCAGGTACAGTCTCATTGTGTTGGCGGTGATGTGGGTGAGATAGAGTGTAAATACACAGAAGCAGAAGAACGCGGCGTGTCTCGTGCTTGAGCAGTTTCATAGTGAACCCAAAGTACTAAATTGCAATCTCACCAGAGTCCCACTTCAAAATAACCATCAGCATGCGACTGATGAGCTGAAGACCGGTCGGCGGCCATGCAAACACGGCCTCGATACCAGGACGGGTTGCCTTATTGGGCAGCTGAGCGTACACAGGAGACCCACCCATTGTCTGTGAGCAAGGTGGTCACACACGCTTGAGGCAGCTGCAGCCCCACTCCCACCCCCTCCATCCACAAGGTCTTCATACGCGTTCTCCTCTATCTGCGCTGCGGCTTACGGTATGGCAGCGCAGTGCTCTCCCTTATCTCATACATAGCTGATGCAGCGATTGCACCCGTCTCAGTGCTGCCCGTATTATCTCCCGAGGTGGTTCGGTGCAGCACACGTTGCGACACGGGCGTGCTCTTGGCCAAAATCCACCAGTACGCGCAGCGGCGCGGCTTGGAAGGCCTCTCGTCATCCCTGTGAGTAAGTGTCAGCGACTATCTGGTGTGCGTGGAGAGGAGCCAGAATTAAAATAAAAATACAAAAGAATAGAAGATGGCGAAATAAACGTCTCCACACTCCTCCACGGAATGCACACACGAAAGGGGTTGCGCCGTACAGCAAGCGGGGACCGGAGGTATCACCGGCGCACGGAACGACGGAAGCAGCAGAAAACGCAATCAATGGAAGCATCCAGCGCCAAACTCCGAGTAGAGAAGCCTCACAGGGAGCGGCAGCAAGTTGTCGATCACACAAGAAGAGTACATAGCCAGGAACCGAAACCTGGAACACGAAGTCAGGAACGCGCAACGCTAGGGACACGTGGCGCCGTGCGGCCAATTCATCTCTCAAGCGCCCGATGGGTCACGTGGGAGTAATCGTCGTCACCCGTATGTTTGGGAGACGCAGGACGTCTCACTTGCAACCGACTCCCTGCTATTGACGGTTAACCACGATTTACTGCGACGGCTCGAGGTGGGAACTGGTAGGACACTGCCAATAGCCTACCTCGATAGTGTTCTCCGGGCTCGGGCCGGGCTCGAAAGCCCGGGTCAGGGCCGGGCTTTGGAGGGCTCGGGCCTCCCAAAATTGAAGCCCGGCCCAGGACGAGGCTCGGGCCGGGCTCGGGCTCGGCCGGGCTAAAGCCCGGGCCTGTGGGTGGGACTCGCCGTGGTGAATTTGGACCGTACTGGGAGGCGGTGGACTGTGCATCCACACCGTAAGTTGAGGTGGGATTACGTACTTGTGCACCATACTTGTGGGAGGGGGGGTGGAGGGTGCGTAGACACCATACAGAGAGGAGGCGTACATCGCGCGCCTATGGACCGTTCTGTGTGCCTGTGGACCATAGTGGGAGGTGCCTCTAAGCAAGGTCTCGCTTCTCGAACGGGGTATGTCTTCCGTCCTGATTCCTTGCGCGCAGCTCACTCATGCGCGTGCTGCTCGCAGCCACCAGCTACATCGCCAACCTCGACCAGTCGAGCAAGATTCTCCCCGCGCGCGCTGGAGGCGCAGGTCACGCGCCTGAGCGAGATCAATGAGACTCTCACTCACTGTTGCGCACCACACGGGCCACATGCCTACCGACCTCGACCTCGGCCTCGCCCCCCCAACGGCATTTTGATGAGAACCAGACCGAGCCTGACGTCGAGCAGCGTCTCGAGTAACGCACGCTCTCACCGCCGGCGGATGTGCACCCCTCGCCGATGTAACAGCAGCACCAGGGGCACCCACAACACCACCACCCACAGCGACGGGTGCGGGCGCATGAAAATAGGGGAAAGTATGTGACCGCGTGGATCCCAGGTGGGCTGCGTGTGGTGGAGGATGAAAGCAAAGGTATAACAAATTCAGTGCATTTGGGTATACATATAGTATATATATTGTGGAACGAAGGAGATATAATAGTCTGTTATACTACGATCTCAAGTAGATCGTTCTGCCTTATATACAAAATATGATGTCCATTGTATTACCAATCTCTTCGAGCTGCTGTGCCGATGCAGTGCCGGTGCACCAGCAACCCGGGGTCGAGACCGATCTCGAACCTCCGGCTAAGTGCGTGCCGGCTCTGCCTTGGCGGTGTCATCGTCCCGATTACTAACACTCCCCCTCAGCGAGAAGTCCCTTCGACAAAATCCTAATTTCCCTAATAGATACCTGTGTTGGTGTAAATCCAATCCCTTTGTAAATATGTCCGCTACGTTCTCCTTCGTCGGTACGTACGTAAGTGATGCCTCGTGAGAGGCCACTTTCTCACGGATGAAATGATATGCGACATTGATGTGTTTGGTACGCGCATGATACGTTGTGTCATGTGATAGTGTAATGGCGCCTAGATTGTCTGATCAAAGTGACGTGGGCTGGGTTTGATCGATTCCAAGTTCCTCGATGAAACGCCTCAGCCAGATTAATTGCTTGGCGCCCTCGGTAAGTGCCATGTATTCGGCCTCCGTGGTAGATAGTGCGATCGTTCGCTGCTTCTTCGAGCTCCATGCAATGGTTCCTCCTCCTAGTATAGCTACGTAGCCACTAATAGATAGTGCGTCGTTTCTATTAGCATAATCCGAGTCGACAAATATTTCGAGGTCGAGACCAGCGTCTCGTCGGAATGTTATGCCGTCGTCACGTGACCCCTTGAGGTACCTGAGCGCATGCTTGATCGCCGTCCAGTGCTTGGTTCCATAAGTAGTAGTGAATTGGCTCAAGTGTTGTACGGTAAAAGCCAAATCAGGTCGTGTGCTGAGTGCTGCATACATGAGTGATCCGATCGCTTTGGCATAGGGTACTTCGGCAGTTGGACCTGTTGAGTCCATGGGTGTCGTGAGTTTGATCATTTTATGCAGAGGTGTAGATACCGAATGAGCCGTTGTCATGTTGAATCGATCGAGTATGATGTCGATGTAATGTCCTTGAGACATGATCAGTGTTCCCTCATCCCTATTCCTCTCAACTCTAATTCCCAATATTTTCTTCATTTCTCCTAAATCTGTTAAGGGGAATTTTCCATGAAGCTCCCCCTTGAGCTTAATCATCCCTCCCTTGGAGTCAGCAAATAGTCCGAAGTCGTCCACATATACTGATATGACTTCGATTGAATCCTTATCTTGTCTGATGTAGACGCATTCATCGGCTGTACTTTGATGGAAGCCGAGATCGAGTAGTAATTTGCGTAAGCGCTGATGCCAAGCTCGTCCCGATTGTTTGAGTCCGTAGAGCGCTCTGTATATTCTTAGAACGCGTCCAGATCCATCATCAAATCCGTCGGGCTGGCGCATGTAGATCTCCTCATCTATGGTTGAATTGAGGTAGGCACCTGTGACATCCATCATTTCGATTTCCCAATCGAGTGTGTTTGCGATCACTAATAGAACACGTAGTGAATCGAATTTGACCACGGGTGAGGTTATCTCGTAGTAATCCATCCCTGGCCTCTGTGTGAATCCTTGAGCCACAACCCTTGCTTTAGCCTTATCGAATTGCCCATCCGGTTGCGTTTTGACGGCGTATACCCATCGGCAACCGATAGCTACTCGTCTGGGTGGTAGTTCTGTTAATTCCCATGTTCCTAATGTCTTGTGTTGGTCCATCTCAATTTCCATTGCTTTCTCCCAGATCGGCGCATCATCACGTGATACCGCCGCTCTGTAATTCTCAGGTTCGGTGACGATTTCTTTCGTTATGTAAACCTGCTCGGTGTGTCCTGAATCATTCAGTTTCCGGTAATCCGGTCTTTGAGTGATACGCGCGCTCCGTCGAATCTGTGGAGCTGGCGCTTGTTCAGGTGGATCAGGAACGGGTGTCGTCTGGGGTGATGACATCTGCGGGGTAGATGGGATCGGGTCCGGCACATGCTCGCACGGTGAGTGCTCCCCCTCGAGCGGTGCCGTAGTACTGTCATCATCGTCGTTATCCAGGATAGGATAGAGTTTATTGTCACTTTCATCAAATGTGATATTTCTTGAGATTTGAACGTGCTTTGAGGCTTTATTGTAATACCTCCAGGCTTTTGCATGTTCAGCTACTCCGACGAATATGTGTTCTTCTGGTTTTGGATCAAGTTTAGCTCGACGCTGATCCAGTACCATAACCCAGCAATTTGTCCCGAATTCCTCTAGACGTGCTATGTTCGGCTTCTTGCCGAATAGTGCTTGGAACGGTGTTGCGTCATCTCCAAGCACTCGCGTGGGTGATCGATTTTTGATATAGCACGCGTAAGCCACGGCCTCGGGCCAGAGTATTTTTGGCAGGTTCTTGGCAAATATCATTGCCCGTGCGTGCTCGAGTAAGGTCCGGTTGAGTCGTTCGGCGATTCCATTCTGGGCTGGGGAGTATGGAGCTGTGGTCTCCATGATAATGCCATATTTTGCACAAAATTCCTTGAAATTTTTATTGACATATTCCCCTCCATTATCTGAGCGAAACCTCTTCAGTTTCTGACCTGTTTGGGTCTCGAGGAATGCCTTGTACGTCTCGAAGTGTTTGAGCGCTTCATCTTTGGCGCTCCCAAAATAGATGACCGTGTACCTAGATTTGATGTCCGTGAAAGAATAAAAGTACTTTTCACGTGATGGTCCCTCGGTCTGGGCAGGCCCCCATACATCGGATACTGTCAGGTCACCGACCTGTTCTACAGTGTCCTCGGCTCTTTTGGGGAACGGCTCCACATGCCGCTTGCCTTGTATGCATGCCTTGCACTGGCTCGGCTCGTTTGACTCGTCGATCTCAAGTCCAGTAACTAGATCGTTAGATTTCAACATCTTTATAGAATTTATGTTGACGTGCCCGAGTATTCTGTGCCATTTGTCCCATGACCGTCCTTTTGCCGCTGCGGCAAAGTCCCGTGCCTCGACTGATCGAGTGACCTGTGCCTTCATACAGAACAGCCGCCCGCGCTTCTGTCCCTGTGCGAAGGTAACTCCGGCGCGCGTTTTGAATTTGACGCCGGTGCCTGAAAATGTGGCTGTGTTACCCTTAAGAATGATTCTTTCTTGCATGTAGGCGTCGAGGGACTTTCTGGTTTTCCCCATCTTTCCTTCGGTCAATTCTATGCTTACGTCGACCAGAACGGATTGTGGAAAAGGGGAAACTCAAGAATATTGGGGAAAAACACTTTTTCTCACGCCTACCACTACCACCAAAAAACGAAAATCTTCATTATTACGCTTTATCACAAACTGTCGGCGGCTAGTGTAGCTAATAGCAACGCTAAAAACAGACAGTGTGCTTCTGTAGAACGAAGCAAACAAAATGACCTCGCCGTCGAGCACAGAGGGTCAACCATCGGGGATGACACACCTGGGGAGAACAAGAGCGGGGACAGCGCAGCAGGCGGAGCAAGCGAAAACAAGAGGTGAGCTAATAGACAACGCGAGCTCATCAGTGTGCAGCAGAGAACAGGCCAGGAACTTCCTGGACAGGAACCAGTACGTGGCAAAAGAAGACCCGATATCCCAGGAAAGCTTGAGCTACGCATTGCTAAGCATGGCCCAAAGCACAACGTTGAAGGCGCTGAAGGAAGGAGCGAGGGCAGTAGCGATCTTGATGGTAGATGCGTCAGCGAAGAGCATGGGGGAGCAGGTGATGAAGTACGTGGAAAAGAGACTGGGGCCGGTTATGCGCAAGGCGGAAGAAACGACGGATACGCTCAGACAGGCGGCATACGACACGGTGAGAGCCGCCGATCTAGCAACAGACGTAGTAGAGAACGGAGCACGAAGCAGAGGAGGGCCGGGGCTGGCCCCGGAGTTGACGTACGCCACGGCATTGAAAGGCACGGTACCGCTCGCACATCCCAATACGCTGGCCAGAGCGAGGGCGAGGAACCGACAGATCCTGATCGACAAGGACCCCAACACAGAGGCAAACCCATTCGGAGAGCTGACCGAGCAGGAGCTCATAGCAAAAGCAAACGAGGCAGTTGAGTATATAGATGAGCTCGAAGAAGGGGAGGAGCCGAGATTTGTGGGGGTCAAAAAGCTAGTCAACGGGGGAATCGTCTTCGACTTGGAAATGCAGGAGGCAGCGCGCGTTATCCTGGCGCACAAGGAGGACTTCCTATTCAAATTCAGTGCTGCCGCAGTAGTCAAAGAGAGAGCCGTGTCGGTGTTAGTGGAATACGTACCCGTCAGTCACGCTCCGGATGCCCTGGCAGAGCAGGCCAGGATCGAGTGAGACTCCGGCATACCCGAGGGAACCTTGGTGACAACGCGATGGATAAAGCCCATACAGAAACGCAGTCCGGGACAGCGAACAGCACACCTCATCGCGTGTTTCAGCACCACAGCAGCGGCAAACGTGGCGATTAGGGACGGATTGGTTATAGCGGGGAAACGCACGTGGGCTAGAAGGATGCGCAGAGAGCCTCGCAGGTGTCTAAAATGCCAAAAATACGCTAGGCACCTCGCCGCGGCGTGCAAAGAAAGGGAGACGTGCGGCACATGTGTGGGAGACCATAGAACGGCCACCTGCGAGGAAACAAACCCGGACAAGTATAAATGTGTCAATTGCGATACGACGGGACACACCTCGTGGGACAGGACGTGCCCGAAATTCATTAGTGCAAGTGAGAGGATCGAAAGGGGAGATCCGGAGGGCACGTACAAATTCTTCCCCGACGAAAACCCTTGGACATGGGAACAGCAGATCGCCCAAGGCAATACCAACGCAGGAGCGGCCCAAGCGGAAGTTGTGGAAGAGCACGGTGGACAAGTAATGGCGATGCAGAGGATGCAACAAGCGACGCAAGAGGAAGGACAGGCGAGGCAGAGACCGCAGGAGGCGGTAGGCCAGACACAGCAAAAAAGGGCAACGACAAACCCATGAGTTGGACACAGGGACGAGGGATGGCAGCGGCAGCCGGTGAGAAGCAGGTCTAGGCCAGCCACAAGGCCAGGATCAAGGCAAACTACGATAAACGAGCACTTCCAAAGCGGCGCAGGCGGAGACAGGAGTGAATCGAGGGTAGACAAAAACAGACACGGCGCAGAATGAATGACAACTCAGAGCCACCAACAACTTTAAGGATAAGACAGCAGAACGTAAATAAGTCTTTGCACGCCACTAACGACCTTCTAGGAAAATGTCCGCTCAGCAAATATGATATCATAGCAGTACAAGAACCATACATCGATCATCTAGGCAATGCGCGAGCAACCCACCAATGGTACACGATATACCCGAAGATGCATTACAGAGACAAGGAGAAGCAGACCCGGTCAATGATAATGGTCAACAGGAGAATAAAGACAGACTCATGGGAAGCAATGGACGTGGGCCACCCAGATGTGACAGGGATTAAGATAAGAACTCAGTCCGGTGTTGTGCTAATTTTCAATTATTATTGCAATTGCGCACACTCAGAGAGCATACAACTGTGGAGGACAGGAATTATAGGCAGTAGGTATGGACTTGTTATTCAAAAGAGTAGACTAGAAATCAATTCACTCTCTCAGTGAATTTAGTGGTCACTATAAATATATTATACACTACCTAGAAATCAATTCACTACAGAGGATTTCTAGGTCAATAAATGCAAAGACTACTAGACTAATTTACTTGCCTCTCTCAGTGAATTTAGTGGTCACTGAGAGAGGGGGAAATGTGTTCCACTGCGCATGTACTACTACCCGGCCCTTTAGCGCCCAAGAGCTCGCGCGTCGAAGTCATTTCAGACTCCGCTGGGTGCAGCCGCTTGTGAAAGTAGGGATAACAAGATGAAATAGAGAGATAAGGAATGAGTGGAAAATTTCGAAATAACCAGAGAAATGGATGCATAATACAAGAACAATGTGAGAAGAAATTGGAAGGCCACACAACAAATTGGATATATTATGCTTGATTTTGGTGCAGGAGCATAAATGCACCCAACACGCCCCCTCAAGCTTAATATATTCGATTTGCTCGTTGAGAATCTTCACTCTAGGACTAGGAAGTCCTTTAGTGAGGATATCTGCCAACATTTGTTCGGTTGGCAAATAAACGAGCTTGGCTGTTGATTTTTGATTATATCTCGAAGGAAATATAATCGGATGTCGAAATGCTTGGTTCTCGTGTGTTGTTGGGTGCCATACGTGATGGCAATGGCTGATTGATTGTCTGAATAAACTTGGATGGGTCTGTTCAGTGGTTGGAATATTTCAGAAATAAAATGGCGCATCCAAAGAGCCTCTTTGCCCGCATGGGTCAGGGCGACGAATTCGGCTTCAGTTGATGAGAGGGCTACTATCGACTGTTTCTGGCAACTCCATGAAACAGTGCCTCCATCAATCTGAAATAAGTATGCCGAATACGAACGCCTATGACTCTGTGAACCCCAATCCGCATCTGAATACCCCATCAAGCCGTCTTGATTTCTTCCAAGTGTGAGCTTGTAATGCTTCGTGCCTTTCAAATATTTGAAGACACGTTTGACTGCATTCCAATGTGTGCCACCTGGATTTTCGAGGAATTGCGAGAGTAATGACACCGCAAATGCAATGTCAGGTCGAGTGGCTACAGCCGCCCACATCAGTGATCCTATAGCTTGCCTGTATGGAAACTTCGACATGGCTTTCTTGCCTCTCTCTGTAGAAGGACATTGGTCTTTAGATAATTTTACGGCTGGATCAAGAGGCGTAGCATAAGTCTTTGCATCTCGAGATTAAATTTTTTGATGATCTTCTCGATGTATGCAGGTTGTGAAATTGCAATGGTCTTCTTCTGCCAGTCTCTTTCGATTTTGAGATTCAATAGCCAATGAATCTCGCCTAGATCTTTCATACTGAAGACCTGAGTAAGATCTCGTTTGACTTCGTCCAGGACTGACTGATTCTCAGCTGTGATGGTAAGGTCGTCCACAGCTGTTGCAATGATCACATGCCCCTTTCCGCCACGTCTATAAAATACAGCCCCGTCTGTGGCTGACGTAGTGAATCCTAACTTGTGGAATTCACCACTTAGACGTTTGTACCATTCTCTTCCAGATTGCTTGAGGCCGTAGAGTGCTTTCTTCAAAAGTAGCACTTCGCCTTTGTCTCCTGACTCATATCCATACGGCTGCTTCATGTAAATAGGTTCGGGCAACGTAGCATTGAGGTATGCATAGTCCACGTCCATTTGATGGATAGGCCAGTCATTCCTAGCAGCAATGGCGCATATGATCCGTAGGGAGGATAACCGAGCAACAGGTGAGTATGTCTCATCATAGTCGACTCCAAACTTCTGCGTGAAGCCTTGGGCGACCATTCTCGATTTAGGTACTATTGGTTTCCCTTCTGGATTACGCTTCAAAGGTAGACCATTTGTTGCCGACAATGTTGGCTCCAGGAGGTGGTTTGGTTCTTTCCCACACTCCCTTGTCGATTAGGGCCTCATACTCTTTGTCCATTGATTTCTTCCATATAGGATTATTCAGAGCTTCGTCTGCATTGCTAGGTTCAATTTGACTCAAATCCGGCGCCTTGTTATTGTTTTGACCGTCGGTTAGAAACGCACTGATGGCACACTCATAGCTACTGATGCCATCAATCTCGGAGGATAATTCTTGGTCGAATAAAACTTGTTTATGGTCCTCAACGTCCTCGTAAGCTAGCGTAGTCATATGTGCGCCAGTTGTCTCTGAGTTTGAGATCTTGTCACGGGACCTGATGGGCCGGCTGCACTTGTTGTTGACGGATCCTTTCGCTTCTCCTTATCGGTTCAGCTTCTCTAGGTCTGTCATCAACTCCCTGAATAGGTTGCAGCTTTTCAAGATATTCTTCCGGTGCACTTTCATCAATTTCTTCGATCTTTGCCTCTTCGCTGACTAAGCGACCGGGCACAGGCGCTGATGCTGGAATGGCCTTTTCTCTTCTCTAGACGTAGGTAGCTTGGATTCTTCAATAGAAATGATTGGGACCTTTCCCTTCTTCATCTCTGAATCAAACACAACGTTCCGCTCGACAGAAACTTTGTGTGAGTCAGGCCAATAAACATAATGACCATGGCTCTGCGCAGAAATTCCTATCCACCGAGCTCTCTTGGCACGAGCTTCCAATTTATCTCCCTGAGTGACCTTAACATAGACTTCAGTTCCCCACGCGTGAATGTCTTTGAGATTCGGTTTCTCATGGTGAATCATCTCGTAGGGCGTTTTATCTGGTAGAGCTCTTGTATGCGTCCTGTTCCTAAGATAATTGGCATGCTGTATCGCATAGCCCCATAATATCTTAGGAAGGCCTGATTCTAGCAGCATGGCACGAGTTCTCTCAGTGAGAGTTCGGTTCAGGCGTTCCGCAACACCATTGGACTCTGGTGTGTCGTGTACCGTCAACTGATGCTTCGTGCCTTGTTTGGCTAGATGCTGTTCGAATTCAGAGCTCATATACTCGCCCCCTCGATCAGAAACAAGTGCCTTGATGTGCACATTTCTCTGTCGAAGCATTAAAGCCTCGTAGAGCTTGTACTTTGAGAATGCTTCTGATTTGTTCGCCATGAGATAGATCACCGATTCTCTTGAGTAGTCATCGATAAAGGAGACATAATATGACTTCTTATCGATCGTGAGGTGTCTTGGAGGTCCCCAGACATCAGAATAAATTCTGTCACCGAATTTTGATGTTCGGTCTCTGGGTTCTCGAGGAAGAGGTTTGCGCGCAATCTTGGCCTGAATACACGCATCACAGACAATTCTATCGCCTGTGGAGCTCAGTTCAATGCCCAATATCATGCCATGATTTAATAGATGTTGTAGGGACTTCTGCGAGATGTGCCCATCTTTTGATGAATTTCCATGGCAGATAAACACATATGGGCTTGAGCACTTGGTGACTGGAGGTCTAGTCGATATAAGCCATTGACCTTCGGTGCTTGCATCAATACCTTTCCAGCAGCATTAGATATTGTGCATTTCTGGCCACCGAGTCGAATGTCGTAGCCAGCATCATCGCACCGACCGATCGAGACGAGGGTAGCAGCAATTTTGGGTGCATAGTATGTATCTTGCAACGTGACTTCTACTGTTCTATCTCCAACCTTATTGGATAATACGAGCAGTCCTGAGCCAAAGGCATCAAAGGTACCTTTGTTGGCTGCTCGGATAGTCCTCGGCTGTGAGAATTGACAGTAGTTCCTCAATAAATTTTTGTGAGGAGTCATATGCGATGTCGTTCCAGTATCGAGTATGACTATAACTCCTGAGGATGTGCTCAATTGAAATTAGAGCACTCGTCGAAATTGGTGAAGGCAAGATGCCCATCACCACTTTCCTCAGAAGTAGACTCTTCTTCGGCAACATTCGCTTTTGCTTTACCCTTCTTCTTCTTCTTGTCTTTGGCTTTCTTCTTCTGACGTGGTCCTTGACCTTCTTTACCACCTCCTTTAGCCCAGCAATTTTCGATGCATGTCCAGGCTTTTTGCAGTTGGTGCATACATGCGCCTTCTGCCCCTTCTGTCCTTCTTAGTAGATGAACCAATAAACACCTGCTCTTCTTGCGGGAGTGTTTTCTTCCTGTCATACTGAGCCTTTAGTACCCTAATAATATTATCAGGGACCAATGGCATCCCGCATTCTTCAAGCGAAGTGGTAAGGCGTTCATGACTGCCTCATAGGATGGTGGAAGTGACGCAAGGATATGTCCATGAATTCTTCTTCAGAAACTCTGGCTCCCATCTCATTAAGACGAGCATATAGGTCTTGGGCCTTGTCCAAGTGATCTCTCAAATCTCCATCCTCAGGACATCTCATACTGCGGAGTTGTCTCTGCAGGCTGGTGAGGACCATCTTGGGCTTTTTGGTCATTTCATTGACCAGTGCATCCCAAGTCTCTTTTGCTGTCTTCTGCTTCTGTAGCATCAGGGTAATGACTCTGACACTGAGACGATGATTTGGGTCTTGGCTTGTCCTTCTCTAGCAAGGTATCTCTCCAGCTTCTCCTCGGCCTTATCCATCTGAGTTTCCTCAGCTTCTGTTAGAATATGGCCTGGGGGCATGACTGGAGGATCAGGAGGTCGAGTGACTCTCCTTCTACATGCTTGAGCAGATTTTTGGACTCGAAATAGCTGATGAGAGTGGCTCGCCACAATGGCCAATTACTTCCATCAGTAGCAAGCTTCTCAACACCCAAAGCTTCTCAGAAGTGTCTCCGGGGCCCATAACCCTGTGGAGGACAGGAATTATAGGCAGTAGGTATGGACTTGTTATTCAAAAGAGTAGACTAGAAATCAATTCACTCTCTCAGTGAATTAGTGGTCACTATAAATATATTATACACTACCTAGAAATCATTCACTACAGAGGATTTCTAGGTCAATAAATGCAAAGACTACTAGACTAATTTACTTGCCTCTCTCAGTGAATTTAGTGGTCACTGAGAGAGGGGGAAATGTGTTCCACTGCGCATGTACTACTACCCGGCCCTTTAGCGCCCAAGAGCTCGCGCGTCGAAGTCATTTCAGACTCCGCTGGGTGCAGCCGCTTGTGAAAGTAGGGATAACAAGATGAAATAGAGAGATAAGGAATGAGTGGAAAATTTCGAAAATAACCAGAGAAATGGATGCATAATACAAGAACAATGTGAGAAGAAATTGGAAGGCCACACAACAAATTGGATATATTATGCTTGATTTTGGTGCAGGAGCATAAATGCACCCAACACAACCAGTTGCACCACTGTCAGGAGTGCAGTCCCCCTTTGACTTCAGCAGTGTCTGTTGTCTGGATCTCTACCTTGAGGTTCAGCGAATTTGGAGAGGGGACAGATGCAACCAAGAAGTGCTTGGGAAGGGCTCACTCCAATGTTTCAATTGTGGTGAAGGACGTTTCGGAATGTCGGCGGTTGATGTGTCTTTATCGCTTGCTGTGTGCGACCAGTTTCTGACACAGGGATTGTATCTTCAGTATCTGGGGCTATTGACAGAGCAGCAAAGCGATTGGACAGGGGCAGCGAGGGCACATCTCTCACTCGCTGTGCGACACAAAATCCTCAGCATCATCCTTCTCGACCTCTTCCTCAGCGACATCTCGCACATCTACAGCGACCATCCAGTGCTCCAGCAGCTCCTCGCATTCATCAGCTGTCATGTAGCAGATGTCGTAGGCCTGCGGGCATTCTCATGCAAAGTGTCCCACCTTTCCGCAGTGCCAACAGGTGAGTGGCTGTGGGAATCGCTTTTTCGCAGCATCCACGTCCATCGGAGCAGCCCAGAGGCATTTGGAAGGGGGTGGGACTGGCATTATCGCTGGCCTCAAAGAGAGCTGACTGGTGAACCTGGTGTGTGATTCACCTGCCTTGCGAAAAACTGGCGGTGGGGGAGGGCCACTGTTTGTCACCCTAGGTCCCTGGAACGCTTTGTTGGCTGCATGCATGAGTGCAACTGTTATCGCCGCCCCATACCATGCAGAAGGGTCATCGTCCTTTGGCCTGCCATCCAACATCAATGCAATGCGACTCTGGATTGCAGGTTGAGACCTCGGCGGAACTTCATCCAATTGATCGCCCATCTGTGTATTCGGCCTTCTCAACCAGCTCTTCAAACCCATTGATGTATTCATCAACTGAATGCTTGCCCTGGTAGTACTGGCGCGATTCCAGTTGGTTCATTGCATTGGTGGCCTCGTGTAGGGGGTAGAACTGCTGGCGAAATGCTTCAACAAAATCCTTTCAGGTCACGTAGAGCGGCATGCCATGCTTTGCTTTGTGAGTGAATGTGCGAGTGGCAAAAGTCGCAGCCCTCCCTGTTTTCATGAAGGATATCGCCCAAAGGATCTGCGACTGCTCGTCTGGGAAGTCACTCGACCACACCCAGGTAGAGGCTGCACGACTGGATGAAGTTGCGACCATTTGCACGATCCCCATTGTATTCAGAGGGCTTTGCTGGTCATCTGTTCACTTTGAGGAGGCGCGAACGCGACCAGGGAGTCCAGCCATCAGCCCAGTGGTCGTAGCCTGCAGGGTGTTCAACCTTGTCTCCAGATCTTGTTTTCCTGCCTCTCCTCATCAACTCTTGCTCTATCACCACCAAGCGGTCCAAAACTTCAGCAGCAGATGGCAAGTCGCCCATGGTAAGTGTTAGAGGGTGTCAGGGTATGAGAAAGGATTGCTAAAATCACTGCTTTCAAAGGGTGTTCGATTCAAAGTTGGCGATTTTGCAACCGGTGCTCTAGAGAGAGTTTTCTACTATAAGGGCAACCTAGGCAGACGCTCTACAGTCAAGCCGCGAATGGCGAAGGGGGATCAAAGTAAGATAGAGAATATATACAGGACATAGACATACCTGGCGAAGGGGGATCCAAAGAGAAAACTCTGAGGAACCCCTTCGCCACCTAATACGACTATAAGCAAACTCGGGCATGCTAGCCTGATCACGAATGCCCGAGTTAATAAGCAATCACGCCAGCGATAACAGGGCTGGACAGATAGGAAGGAATGATGTAGAAGGGGCCGGAACAGGAAGGGAAATAAATGGAATACAAGACAGAAGGATGCTAAAGGCTAGGAGAAGCTCAGGGGCCACCAACAACACACTGCGATAATGCAGTGTGCGATAATGCGCACTGCGACAATGCGTGCGATAATGCGACTGAGATAATGCATGCGATAAGTATGTGATAATGGGCAGTGCGATAATGCATGCGATAATGCACAGTGCGATAATGCGTGCGATAAAGCATGCAATAATGCGCACTGCAATAATGCATGCGATAAAGACAGTGCGAAATGGTGCGATAATGCACAGTGTGTGATGGTTTTCCCTGACAGGTGGTCAGGTCAATGGCAACAAGATCCAGGGTAAGACCTTGACAGCTGTTGAAAGTGGTCGCGTATGCTGGACATAAAGAAATGTAGTGACTCGGTTTGGCAAGTAGGAAGTTATATGCCAGATATGAATGATGGGACTTGCAGGAGATTAGTAAACTATTTAATATTCTCCTCAGTGATAGTCAACACTGAGTAATATAAAGGAATGCTACCTATTTAATGTTCTACATGTTTTTTCAGTTTCATACTATGAAAGTACACTATTAAATCACCTCCTCAGTGATAATCAACACTGAGGAGGGGAGCTGGCATGGGCTTGTTTCACCGCATATACGAAGTTCCAGCACTTAAGCGCCCTTAAGGCATGGTGTGCATGCTAAGCGCCCATAGAACGTAACACGTTAGTGAACAGCCGCAGCTCAAAAAGGAAACTTGTCCACAACCACCACAAAGGGTTGGTTGGACAGAACATGAAAGGAGTAGTAATACAGCCTCAAACAAAATCAAAGAAAATTGTGAAAGGCATAGAATGAATGTCAGCATAGTTTCAGGTCAAAATCGAAAGAAATAACAACAGAAATGTTAGGTTGGAGCCTGGTGCACATATGCACCCAACAGGAAATTGCTTGAGAAGAAGTGTGTGGCCAGTGAGGGCAATAAAGAAGAGAAGGTGATATGGGGAGAGGATGCTTCCTTATCAACACAATTAAGTCCAGCGTGGAACGGAGGGTGTTAACAGTAATGAGCTTCGTTCCCAATTGTGTGACAACAACTCTGCTATTTTTACCAAGCCATGGGCAACTGACAAATTACGCATCAAGCAATAAATACCTCCAAGTCTGATAGATAGTGTATGAGAAGGAGTCCGGGCGGTGTTTGGCGGGCTACATAGTCAAGGATGCCTTCAGGTGAGATGAGGTTAGTGTCATCAGTCTCTTTGATAGAGTCGCTGCAAGCGTAGATTTTTTCCAAAGTATTCAGCCTGTGAAGTGAGTTATACATGTCACATTGAGAGTTTGTTGTGCAAGAATTGATCGGGTAAGGATTGACTGGGGTCTGACGAAACCTCAGGTGGAAATACAAAA
>WHVA01000736.1:0-42776 GCA_015179125.1 Gautieria morchelliformis
AAGAGGTCTGGTAATCCACCTGTCGCTGCCGCTGTTTATCTCGCCGTCTCTGTCGTCACGCAATACACCCTGGTACATTCTCTTCACAGGTGGAAACAAGCTCATGGTAGTCCCAAGACGATATTATGAAGAAGTACACACATTTCTTTCCCACTCTTGCAAAAAATGCACACCCCACACGGTCAGGCCTGAGAGTATAATTGAGCCCACGAGGGTGATTTTCGCGGCTCGGCTCATACAGATGATTGCTACAGAAGATGTTTGACCAAACGATCGATGCGTCCGATAATAAACTGAGCTGCAGACTAAGTGGCGACGCCCATAGGGCCCCAGAGGCTGACTCAGCTGCTTGACACTTCGCCATACCATATTCGTCACCCACACGAACATGAGCCCCGAACAGAGCCCTGAACTCTTTACCTACAGGCAATACCCCCGTCTAGAACCAGTCGGATATTATCGGAAAGGGGGTTTCCATCCAATACACATCGACGACGTTCTGCACAACCGTTATCGCATAGTCAATAAGCTTGGCTACGGCGCACATGCCACCGTCTGGCTCGTTGATGATCTTGTCTCAGGGAGATACGCCGCACTTAAAGTCCTTGCCGCCGATGTCTCTAAGGTTTCCGAAGTTGCCATCCATCACCGTCTCAAACAACGGCAGCTGAATGATGGAGGCTCAGATGGTCAGGAATTCCTGGTGGAGTATGTGGATGACTTCAAGCTCGAAGGACCGAATGGCACGCATCAATGTATTGTTACCGAAGTGCTTGGACCCAGCATAGGTGCTGATCTTGATGACATTTACGACGACAAACAGTACCCGATAGACATAGCAAAGAACGTCGTCGCACAAGTAATGCGTGGAGTCGCGTACCTGCATAGCTGCGGGGTTGTCCATGGAGGTAAATGGAGTGTTCCTTAAGGTGTTTCAGCTGATATCTTATTTACAGACCTTCACGCTGGAAACATCCTCTTCCGCATACCTGGGATTGAGCAGATGTCTCATCAAGATTTACAAAGGTACCTGGGAGAACCATGCAAGCAACCACTCTCCCGTAGAGATGGAAAACCGGTTACATCCACCCCTCACGAACCGAAGTATGTCGTTTTTTCAGCCCGACAGCTGGCACTTCTCCAGCTCTGCCTAAATTCCCCAGAGGCAGTACGTGTCAAAATATGTGATTTCGGAGAAGCTTTCCTGTGGGATGGCACACCCGTGATAACTCGAGTTCGCACGCCTATCGTCTATGCCGCACCAGAGGTCCTACTTCATGATCACGTTAGCCCTGCCGTGGACGTATGGGCACTGGCTGTCCTCATGCACCTGGTTCTGAGTGGAGGAACCCTTTTGTTCTTTTCATGGGAGGGGATTAAAAAGGAGGTCTTGAGAGAGATGGTGTTGACATTGGGTAAACTGCCGGATAGATGGTGGACGAAGTGGGAGGACAGATCAGAATACTTCGACGAGAATGGTTCATACATTGGGGACAGGACGAAGTTACCGGCTATATCAAGGAAGTTGCTATGCATACGTTCCGACAGGATGGAAAAGGAGGAACTTGAAGCACTCGAAAAGCTCATCCGCATGATGGTCTCTTATGGAGTGGCGGATCGTATTTCGGCAGCCGAGGTTGTACAACTTACGCCGGAAAGTTGGATGAAGAGCGGCCAGAAAGGATCTAGGAGGGTAGAAAGACCAAGTCATACCAATCAGTCCTGATTTGGGCAATATCTGGTATAGGTAGTGATTAAAATACATTCCTAAAATGGTGAGAATCATGTCCATCTAACACGTGAATTGTATATTATCGCATGATGTCTACCATCCACCGCTGCTTCTGCTGCCATGCACGCTAATGCCAAGGCACCCAGGAATGCATGCATCATGCCCACGGCACCGCTGCTGCTCCCGAAACTGGTACTCCCCAGCTGCTGACGGGAACCACCACGGCCGTTCGAGGTGGCAATCACAGAGGAATCGATGGTCACCGTATTCTTCAGAGTGCCAGTGGCAGCTGTACTGCAAAGGTTACCTGTGAGTCTCCGTTCGACGTCGATTCCTGAAGGGCCGGAGATGTCAAGAATACTAGCGCGAAGCCAGGAGAACTGGCACAGAACATTTGCTGGCACCGGTGTTGCCTGTTATAGTTATGGACTGCTCTGTGCCTTGTAGCATACCGTCCGAAACAAAGACGTCGCCAAATGTCTGCAGTGCAAATAATGCCGGTGCTCAAGCATATTAAGCTCGTCAGTGACTCACTTGACCCGCTCATTGGAAATTTCCCTTTGGGGCAACTGAAGGCGCCGTGAAGTATCGCACAGAAACTTGAGACGGCGAGGCATTCAATTGGCCAGCATCACTACCACCTACCGATATGCTAGCGGTATAGTTGCTTGCGCCCGAGGGATCTCTGATGAAGTTGAAAAGCGCAACTCTTGTTGGAGTTCCATTCTCGTATGTGGCGTAGCCAGGTGTGTATATGTTGTTGGAGCTCATGCACAGTCGGTAACTTGGGATTGGTTGGAGGAGCTGGCAGGGCTTCGGCTATGATCGATGATCGGTGACACGTACGTACATCGGGCGCAGAGTCCACTGCTTTTTGCGGGCGAGCGATCTCGGGGGTGGTGGGGTACAAGGCTGAAAAGTCCAACTAAGGAATCTATCACAGCTACGTCACATGAAGTGACCCACATTGTCGTACATTTGAATTGGCGCACTTGCACGCCAACCACAACCCCACATGCCTGTTTTAGGTATACGGCGATGAGAGTTGCAACAGAATAGTGGCATGGTTGAAAATGCATTACAAAAGGAGAGAAAGCTGGCACGTGGAGGGTCGACACTAATGTGGAACAACAGTGACCGAAACTTTAGTCTGCAGCTCAGTTTATTATCGGACGCATCGATCGTTTGGTCAAACATCTTCTGTAGCAATCATCTGTATGAGCCGAGCCGCGAAAATCACCCTCGTGGGCTCAATTATACTCTCAGGCCTGACCGTGTGGGGTGTGCATTTTTTGCAAGAGTGGGAAAGAAATGTGTGTACTTCTTCATAATATCGTCTTGGGACTACCATGAGCTTGTTTCCACCTGTGAAGAGAATGTACCAGGGTGTATTGCGTGACGACAGAGACGGCGAGATAAACAGCGGCAGCGACAGGTGGATTACCAGACCTCTTAAAGGAATCGTGAAGTATTCGAGCGCACCCAGAGGGTTAATGACGCCTTAGAAGCCAATAATGGATTGACAAGTAAAGATGCGCCATGTTAATATCCATGCCTTTCTTAATAGTCGTAATAGTCGAGTGTCTTCTTAAGGCTGGTGCTATACAATGGTCGCTGATTAATTTCCACGCTGTGGTACGTTGGTAAACCTCAGCCATACATATGTCATATGGCACGTCTGTCGTTGTTTCCAAAACGACACGTGGTAAGCACGTTGCCTTGACGTCCAATCCTTAACAGAATTGAAGAGATGACTACAAAGGTAGATAGTAGTGCACTGCAGTAACTCGGGGCACTTAATATAAGTACATTAAGCACCAATTTTTCAGTGCCCAAGTTACTGATAATAAGTACCCGGGGAGCAGATTTTTGACGCTCCCTCTCGATAAGCTGGGTACCGAAATCTAGTAGCTAGAATGTCCGCTTTCAGTGTCCTAGAACACTGATTTTCAGCTCTTAAGTTACTTATAAATGCCGCTTTAGAACGCAATAAAACAGTGCTTTCTATTACTGAAAAGACACTTGTAGATACATAGATTGAAAGCTATGTCCCAACCAACCCAACCTCAATGCTCTCGGTGCAATACAAACTTGTCTCCTTCCGCCGCTAATCGCCCTTCTTCTTCCCGTCCAGGACATGTATAATGATGTTGCCTGCCTCCCAGTCGGGGCTCTCGTCACCCTCACCCTCGAACACAAACTCGCAGCCCTTGGCAAGGCCCACAGAGACATTGAGCGTGTAGTGCTGCGTGTGCAGAATGAGCACATGGGATACGTCTGGATGTGCAAGTTGGAGGCGGCTCCTGAGCCGCGGAAGTGGTTTCAGGAGGATCTTTTCCAATTGGATACCGAGTCGCAGGATCGCGAGAAAGGGAGATGAAAGCCGAAGGCAGGATCGAAATGGCATCGAAAGCAAAATCATCAGAGCAGAAATCACGCAAAGATGATGTATGGAACCTATGTTGATCTCTTCACCTCTGTGCCTATCCTTGAGGCTCACTTCAAAGTCGCTTGTCGTTGTGGGCCTGCAGCAGGCTTGCTGTTGTTAGGCTGCAGTGTCACGGGATCACAAGTGTCATGAATGATATGACACATGAGTATGAGGAGTATTATATGGCAAAGTATCATATTGAGCATGCAGAACGGTAAATTAACAATGAATTGGACTCACGTCTGCCGCCACCAAAGGATGAAAACATGTCGAAGGGGGGCATGCTGGCCACCTTCATGTCTCAGGCCTTCCTGGATGAGGGGGAAGGGTAATAATTGTCAGCTCGCATCCGGAAAAGTATAAATCGATAAGTGACACAGAAAGAAAGGAAAGGGAGCGCAAAGAACAATGGCAAGTCCGAATTGCAACCCATACCTCCCCATGTGGATCATAAACACCCTGTTTCTGTCCAAAAAAAGAAATATGGTGTTCAGGTTGAGCACCTGGGGGCCCGACAGAACTTCATATGGTGGAAGGATCGGAATGTGAGAATGCGAGCGAGGCATGTAGCATGGTTCCCGATACTTGGGACAGCCCAGCCCCCCAACTCACCTCTCACAACCTCCACATGAGTGCGAGCGCTAGAGGGTTGTGAGTGAGGGGAGCCGAGGGGACATATCACGACAGCGAGGGCAGGGGCGGTCTATTGGGAGAACGAGCAGCCGAGAGGACATATTGCGAGAGCAAGACCCTGAGTGCAAGAGCGAGAGTTGAGTTGAGTGCGAGAACGAGAGCAGCAGAGGGTCATATAGCAGTAATATTAGTGAGTATATGCATGTTATTTTCAATCAAAGAGTACCTTACCAGGAGGCACCCTCTGAACCACTGCATTTTTATCCAATCTCGCAATATCATTTGCATGTAAGAAGAGCTTTTTGATATGGTGTTGAGCGGCGATCACGCGATCACGGGAAGAAAACATCACGATTACTCACATACTCTTCCTGGAACCCTCCAACATAACCTCATTGCGCGTGGACATGATCGAAAAAATTGATGAGGGTAAGTGTTATCATCATGGTGGGACAAAAGGAGTTGGAATTCAATTGGGTCGGCGATTCAAATCACTTGGGAAATTTTGTACGTGCATACCACCTCTCGTGTTTGCCTCACCACTTGCACGATCACTCGGCTCACGTGCCACAATGTTAAAGTTTTTTTTATTGTGTCTCCAATTTTATAAAATCCAAAATTGGAACTTAACAAGATATTTTTAAAAAATCCTTGTCCTTCGACGTACGAGTGGGATTATTGGGATTATGACAGCGGAGTGAAGACAGCGGTGATCACACTTTTTATTTATTCACATACTTGCATGTTTTTTAGTATCTGAAAATCAGTGCTCAAAAGCACTTATTTTTGGTGCTCATTTAATGTCATTTTTGAGCACTGATTATTGCTGTTTGTGTAA
Organism: Gautieria morchelliformis; assembly: GCA_015179125.1. Classification (NCBI taxonomy): domain Eukaryota; kingdom Fungi; phylum Basidiomycota; class Agaricomycetes; order Gomphales; family Gomphaceae; genus Gautieria; species Gautieria morchelliformis. The sequence goes on from WHVA01000736.1 coordinate 5,635, forward strand.
AAGGCACCAAAATCTTATGTCGGAGTTTTCTACAGTGAGTGGTGCTATACAGGTGGCTGATCTTCGGCCGCCGCCTGGCTCGCCCAACTCGGACCAGTATGTGAGCAAGGAGAACGCGCAGCGCGTGGCTGCTGAGATCGGTGCCCGTGCCTATGTACAAGGAATGTAGCGCGCTCAAGAGTGAAGGTGTAGACGACGTATTTGAGCCTCGCGTCGCAAGCATGCTTATGCGCGAAGGGACCAAGTCGCACGACAGGCGGGAGCCATGAGGACAAGGGAAGCTCGTTTGTTAAAGGTGCATACATATGTAGTTCTACAACAAATCAAGGTGAAGGAAATATGAACTATGTCTGTTGCAGGCGCCACCTGATCTCGGACAAAGTGGTCTCTGGGGTCGCGATCATTCCATCGTCCGGTTTCAGGTACAGATGCGCGACTTTGGCTCCGGGGCTGACCTTCAGCGTCAAGTGGGATTTGTCGGGACCTTCGTAGTTCGTGCAGTGTACGGGGCCACTAGGAGACGTCAGCGAGTTCAATAGGACAATGAATATACGTACATTATCTTGATTTTGGTCACTGTCTTGCCATAGACTGACTCGTCAAACCATTTGGCGTCTATCGCCGCTCGAACGAGTTTGAATTCGATGTCTACTGCAGCCTGATTACTGCGGTGGGGTGCGGAGTTACTGAATATGATGATGTCTTCATATATTTCGGACCGTGGCTCTGTTTCCGATGACATATTGACCCTGTATATAATATGGCTGAATAACTCTACCGAAACAGGAAAATCTAGGTAGAAACCCCATTAATATGTGCCCCATACTGTAATAAAGTGTGAGCGATTTACCTGAATCGTCTATATGGGGTAATGTCGCTGAGGGAAAGATGCGAATCGCGTCCCAAACTTGCGGGTACTTGTAGTACTAAAGTGGCACCGTAAGCGCTTGGCGCTTTCGAGCAACCTCTCTCTCTCTCTCTCTCGGAAGAATTCTGCAGATGCAGACGATAGGCCTCACACTAGATGTGTCCATCCAACGTGTAACCTGCACTACTGCTCGTTGACATGTTTCAGATCAGAGGTACTTTGTTACTGATATTTCTGCGGTAATATGCTGAATCGGACGTGGAGGCTCACTGTGATTGTTCAGACACATTCTATCGCAAGAAGATTGAAACAGATATCAAAACGGCTTCACCGAAGTCTGCAGGAGGGACAAAATAGGATGCCGCGCAGCTTCAAGGATGAAATGCAGAAGAGTCTGTCGTATTCACCGAGGATGGCGACGAAACTAAAAGACATAAACTTGGGTACGTGTTTCAACTGTCTGAAGATGCTCTTCACCGACTTTTAGTTCTTGGCATAGATGAAGCAGATCCCGATGTGATTTTGTCGATGCTATCGCCTTCCCAGCGAGAATCTTTCCTCAAAATCATTCGGGATCCATCGAAATCTGAAGATGTAATAGCTGCTATAGCAACTGCAGCTGACCGACCTCACGCACTTCGCCAGGGACGTTCGGGGCCCGGGGTCTGAAGAGCAGGTCACCCTTTTCCTATCTGAGTATAATGAAGGGTACGCTCTGGTATATCTAGTATTCATCCGATCTAATGTGAGAGTTGCACTCCGATCCCAGTCCAATGATTCTTCCAGTTCCACTGGATCACAGGACTCATATACGATGATGTCGCCACAGACACACCAGCCAGGAGGAACTCGCCTCCAAAGAGGAGGCCGCCGGAGATGGGGAGGCCGATGACGGTGCCATAGGATCGCTGAGGGTATGGTTGGGCCTTTCAGAGTGAATCGGTGAGGCAAAAATCGAGGTGAGTGAGGAATGAGACAAAGACGAAGATGGTCTCTCTTGTGTTGCGGTTTCGACGAGCGTGCCGAACTTGTAAGATGCGACCAGTGGACTCGTTGGAATAGTGATGGAGGAGATGGGTGTTTTGTCCGGGTATGTTCACTTGGTTTCTTGAGCTGTAAAACGCGCCAGCGGCCTAGATGGGCCACTCGTGTTGAATTCACATGAATGCGTTAAAATTTGATGCTTCTCGGGTCTCGACATACGGGCCTAAGGCACAGGCAACAGGTCAAGCAAAACTCGGTCTTTTTGCCCCATCCCCGGGATCGCTCGCCCGCAAAAAGCAGTGGACTCTGCGCCCGATGTGCTACGTGTCACTGATCATCGATCATAGCCGAAGCCCTGGGCTCCTCCAACCAATCCCAAGTTGTCGACCTGTTCATGAACTCCAACAACTTATACACACCTGGCTACGCCATATACGAGAATGGAACTCCAGCAAGCGTTGCGCTTTTCAACTTCGTCAGAGATCCCTCGGGCGCAAGCAACTATACCGCTAGCATATCGGTAGGTGGTAGTGATGCTGGCCAATTGAATGCCTCGCCGTCTCAAGTTTCTGTGCGATACTTCACGGCGCCTTCAGTTGCCCCAAAGGGAAATTTCCAATGAGCGGGTCAAGTGAGTCACTGACGAGCTTAATATGCTTGAGCACCGGCATTATTTGCACTGCAGACATTTGGCGACGTCTTTGTTTCGGACGGTATGCTACAAGGCACAGAGCAGTCCATAACTATCACATGCGACACCGGTGCCAACACATGTTCTGTGCCAGTTCCAGCTCCTGGCTCCGCACTAGTATTCTTAACGTCTCAGGCCCTCCAGGAATCGACGCCAAACAGAGACTCGCAGGTAACCTTTGCAGTACAGCTGCCACTGGCACTCTGAAGAATACGGCAACCATTGATTCCTCTGTGCTTGCCACCTCGAACGGTCGTGGTGGTTCCTGTCACCAGCTGGCAAGTACCAGTTTTGGGAGCAGCAGCGGTGCCGTGGGCGTGATGCACACTCCCGGGTGCCTCGGCTCTCGAGGAGTTGAGTTGTTTGGGAATAGCTCAAAAACAGGTGGTAAATTCCATCTAAAGCTAAATATGGGTGAAAGACCAATAGTGAACAAGTACTGTGAGGGAAAGATGAAAGGCACTTTGGAAAGAGAGTTAAACAGTATGTGAAATTGTTCAAAGGGAAATGCTTGAAGTCAGTCATGTCTCCTGGGACTCAGCCTTGCTTCTGCTTGGTGTACTTCCTGGGGTGATGGGCCAGCATTGATTTTGACCGTCAGAGAAAGGCCTTGGGAACGTGGCACCTTTGGGTGTGTTATAGCCCTCGGTTGTATGCGACAGTTGGGATCGAGGACCGCAGCACACCTTTTTTGCCAGGGTTTCTTTGGACATGATTCTCATGAATGTATTTGAATCACTACCTATGCCAGATATTGGCCTAACCAAGACTGATTGGTGTGACTTGGTCTTTCTACCCTCCCATTATGACTGCTCTTCCACTGCAAAGTTGTACAACCTCAGCTGCCGAAATCCAATCCGTCACCCCATAAGAGACCATCAGTTTTTCAACCCCTTCAATTTCCTCCATTTCCATCCTGTCAGAATGTATCCTTGGGAATTTAAGCCACAGGTTTCCGAGTGAGTGCTGAGGCCGAGGCCTCAGCACTGCACTTGGGAACGGGTCTTAACAGTACTCCTCAACAGCTCTGAATATGAAATTGAGGAGCTCGCCCCTGTACTGTGATCGATGACTCTGGGTGATGTAAATAGCATCATGGAGATTGAAATATTGAAGCTTACTGTAAGCTTTAAGCTTGAAACTTGAAGGCCCGTTCACCAATTTTGCATTTCTGGCAGCCGCGCAGGCATGCTGCTGCAATGCTTGCATGTCCTGCAGGCCCGGGGTTTTAACTTTTCAGGCCCCAGGGATGTGCCAGATGTGGAGGAGGTTACATGTGTTGGAAGTTTAATATAATTATGGCGGCTTGCCTGAGGCTTGGAGCCAGGGTGCATTCAGTTGCGCCATCATCACACCACAGCCATGAGTGCATGAGTCCTGCCTTAGCATGGCACTGGGGACCTGTACATCTGCAGCCTGTGCTTCAGCCCGACAGGAAACTCCTTGCCACAGCGGCAAAAGATACAACAGATACAGGTGAGTGGTGCGACGCGACGTGGCGTGTCACTGGGCACTGAGTTTGCTTTCAGCACCGACCTCCTTTGCCTTTTGTTTTCTTCATTTTACCCACACCTCATGCATACCCCGCAGGCGCAGGATGAGGCTGGAGGCTGGCGCGACCTCCGTCGCGATCTCCTGGGACGGGTGGCTTGTCGTGGCAAGCTTGCTTGACACCATCATGTGTCTGTGGGACATGCAGTCGAGGCAGTTCATTCCACTGCCTCATGGGGCACAAGTACAGTGTATACAGTGTCGCATTCACGCTTGATGGCAACAATGACTTCCCACACCCACAGGCCTGGGCTTTAGCCCAAGCCTGGCCTGAGCCCTGGTCGGGCTCGGCTCAGGGCCAGGCTTGGAATTCAACAAGCCCAAGAGCCCGGCCTGAGCCTGGAAGACACTACCCCCTTATGGCCAAACCCAGGAGGCCATAAGTGAGATCCCAGAAATTGCTGAGGGTGTGAGTTTATGTAAGCTATGTTTCACATCTTTTGTTTCTTGCCTTCCCCCATCACCATCAGCATCACAAGAACTCCATGTCTGACGCCCAAGAGCCAACCATCAATGAACTCGAGATGGAGCTCAAGAGGGAGGAGCAAGAGAGGAAGAAGCAACTGATGGAGAAACAGCAAATGGCAAACTGAGGTCAATAAAAAGGCCGAGGCGGATAGGCGAGCCAAGTCACTTGGAGGAAGAATGTCAGGGTTCATGTGTTTCCTTGCACAAGTTTCCACTTCCTTGCACAAGTTTCCACAACCTTCTCCAAGTTTCCACAAGCTTCCATCTCCCCCATTATATAAGCCTTGCCAGCGCTATAAGCCTGTAGCCAGTGTGGTGGTGTCTCCTCAGCTTGATCTCTGTGGATATCCACTACACAGGCAAGTCCCATGTACCTATTGTTGGTAGATTTATAAACTGAGGATATCCACAATACAGTTGGTTATTTGTCCTTGCATTGGCCATTATCTCCTTGAGTATCTTTGGGTTGTGGCTTCGTCATTAGTTTTGCCCTCACAAAGAAATTTGAGGACAACCTAAGGCCAAAAAGAAATGGAAGGCCAAGGTTGATAAGAGAGCTGAGATGGAGCGGGTGTTGCAGCTTGTGATGCCTGAGGACCATCTGGTACTCGACTCAGCAGTGGCCAAGGTGAAAGCCTTGATGTCAAAACAGGCTGCACAGAGGATGTTGGCAAAACTGAAGCCAACGTCCATGGGTCTGAGCAAGCGGAAGCCAAGGGAGATGTTGGAAGATGATGACATGATCAAGGTAAGTAGTCGGGTTTGTCTCAGTTTGGGAATTGTGCTAACTTGGCATAAGCCTGACTGGTGACAAATTCAGCTGATGCAATGTCATGTGTATGCGTGGGATGAATTATGATGGAGAGACCTATGCTGATGCTTGCAAGTATATTGAAAATCTGTTCACGGACCTCATTGAAGATCGGAACCGACCGTTCTGCCTCCAATACATGTGCACCGTCGATGCAACAACTATCCACGGTGTGTACATGTTGAGTCTGTAACAGACCCAACCAATTCAACTAATCTCGGCCCTGATAAGAGAAATGCACAGCCGTTCTCGCTGAAATTATCCAGCACCACAAGTCATATCCTCCAGCAAGTTGAATATGGTTGTTGATCCCATGATTCTATGGTGGCCGCTGCGCAGTGAACCTGGAGTTGAAGGGTTGATGGAAGGAGAGGGTGGTACTGGAAATCTCCGAAGCAGGCCGTACACACGCACGGGTACAGGTAGGTGCACTTGTAAAATGGAGGGATGTTCCTGTACTTCAAGCTGTTCGAGTCTGGTCGCATCATGGATGTCAATCCGAGTCTGGACAGATACCAAGAGAGCAAATAAGTAGAAGGCTGTCGACGGTAGTAATCATATTCGAATCCGGTGCTTCGAGGTGCCAGTGCGTGGAAGCAATGCTCCTCCAAACTTTGAACCAAGGTTTCAATGTTTCCGCTTATTGGAAGAGCAGCAACACTATTGGTCAGTAAATAGGTCTAATGTAAAGCAGAGAGAATTACAATGCGTACTGTGACCGACTGACATTCGCTGCGCGCCGGCCACGGCTGCCCGTTACAACCGGAAACATCGACAAGACAACAGAAGGAACCTCACAGATAGCTAAACACAAGCACTTCTTCACACCATTTTCACGTACTGTATTACAACAATGTCACCTTCCTAGCCGAGGGCCATCCAAAGTTCCCAGCACAGTAACAACATTCAAGTTGAACAATGAACGTAAACGGACACATTCTATTATACACAGCGAAAGGCGAAAGCAGTTGTTAATTGCCAAGGCAAAGCAAGTTGAGCCAAAGCTTTTTTTGGACTGTTGCACAAAGCAACGCGTCGCTTGAAGTTTGAGCGCCAAATTTGTCAAAGTCACAAGACGTTCCGCAAGTTGAATCTCCGAAGTCCGAACCTGATGTCATTGTATTTCTTTCTCGGTTTCTATCCCAGAACGAAGTGGACCTTATTTACCCATTACAACCAAAGAAGGTTTACCATCCGACGTTGTTTCTGACCGATGGCGTTGTACTTCTTATAGCTCCAGTCTGGCAGGGGTTTCCATGGAGCCCCATCCTTGTTGTATTCAGCTTCCGATGTAGTTGGATAGGTATCGGGCGCATTACCGGGGCTGCGAATGTAACATAAAAGCGGCATACTCTCTACTATCTTACCCGTCAATCTAGCACTCAGCATGGCTTCCCAAGCCCCCAACGATGACCTCTCCATCACAAATGCATTACGGACTCCGCCTCCCTGGTCCACTGCCTGGGGTATACTAAAGTCACCCGAAAATATAGTACAGGCGATTGGAGACAAGCCCATGAATTTGTATAGGCAGATCGGGGACCTTATACGACTGGCAAAGATCAGGCTGAGAGTTAAAAGGATGCCACATCTCTTCATTAATCCCAGGGGTCCCGAAGAAATGGACCGGATGAATAAAGATTTTTCTGCCTTGAAATTCTTTCGCAGGTAAGAATGAATTGCTCTTCTCTGAGAATCTTACTCATCAGACGAGGATTGTCGCGCTACGGTAGTGACATCAATCCACTGTCAGTCCGACGGAAGGCTAGGGATTTAATCGTGAATATCAATCTCCTTGCTTCTCAAGCCTCGGACTATATCGGTAAGTGATAATAACTCCAGTAGCATGTCGTCTGTTGTCGGATCTGACTGTATGTCGCGAAATAGCCAAACAGATAGGGAGCCTTCTTCGTCCGTATTTGTTTCCCGACGGTGACTTGTTTATAGACAAGATACACCCCACGATATTACCACCTGAAAGACTACTATCAACTGAAATACCACTGTCATCTGAAGTACCACTATCATCTACTCATTTTCATCCGCAATATCTTAAGGGTCTTTGTTCTACGAGTGGCACGCAGGATCAGAAGCGGGTGCGTACCGCCATACTATGATATCAAATTATGTTTTGAACTATCTTAACAGGAAGAGATAGATGCTGTACTCAGCACGGGTAATCCACACACCGACCGTCTGGATGTTTTATTGCTTGGAGCCGGGGGGACTGGCAAATCGACCCTTATCAAACAAATGGGAACAACCCTACAAGGGTTTCCATGTTACAACCCAGGCTTATATAAAGATATCATCAAGCATAATGTTTATGCTATAGTGGAGAATATTCTGCGGTTCACGCAGGCAGGTTGTGTCACGGAATCTGATATGCCGTGGAACTCCCCAGACCATAAACCGGACTACGCGAGGCTGAAGGAATTATGCGGTCGACTCCGTGCCGATTGGGACCGTCCAGAAATTCGCAAAGCGCTCCGCGGGGCAGTTAGTCCCACAAAGGTGACACCCGATGAGGCAGGATAGTGAGGATCAATCTCTTGTTTAATCGGGTTAGGAGCCTGACAATCGCTCAGTTTTCTAGACGCTGCGGACCGAATATTCGCTGCGGATTACGTGCCTACACCCGAAGACGTTGTCCGTTCCCGTGTTCGCACCACGGGCATTCCCATTGATAACCTGGTCGAAACTTCTGTCTCCTGGCGATTTATAGACACAGGCGGCGAGATGAATCAACGCCACCACTGGAGAGGTAGTTTCAAGAATCTCTCAGCCATCGTGTTTGTAGTGGCTTTACCAGACTTCAACCGAGTTATGTCCGAGGAGCCGCGCCTTGTGCGTAACGTCAAACATCATAACTTATTACTTTGAACTCATTTTTCCTAAGAATGCCATGCACGAGTCCTTGTACTTGTTCTACGCAATGATGCGCTCAGGGTTCTTCGAGGACACTCTCCTTGTGGGTGCTCCTTTCATCATGTAACTTGTTAACATCTGACTTACAATAACCTTCCCGATAAAGGTATTGCTATTTACTAAAGGTGATGTGTTGGAGGAAGTGCTGGAACACGACCCAGAGTCATTGAAGGAGTGGTCCAAGGCCAGGGACAGCAGTGTCCCTGTTTATGATGGAAATAGTTACGCTGATGCATGCGAGTATATTGAGAATCGATACATCAGCCGGATCTACGATCTGACGCAGCCGTTCTGTGTTCAATATATGCGGACCATTGATACAATGGACGTGAAAGGTGTGTACTTTCTCACCGACCACATTCAACTAATCTCCCTTCTTTATTCCAACCAGACAAGTGCAAAGCCGTACTCGCTGAGATTATACAGGATTACATATCTTATCCCCCAACTTCACGTATGAAGCCAAAGTTGTCGGATAGAATATCTCGCAGAACGGCCTAGCTTGGGACTTACACATGTCTGGAATCACTGCTAGTTCATATACTCGTTATGCATTGTGGTTTCATTATGCTTCCTGCCGTTCCGTTTTTTTTTCCGGTTAGTTAATATAACAGTAGGCGTTGCCCACCAATGCTCTCGTTTTCCAAATTCAGTATGACTTTTGTGTCTTTTACAATATTTGCGAAAGTGTAAGGTAGCGATAAATGTCTCGAGTCGGTTTGTAGGACGTTGCGACGAGGGCGCGGGACGAATGCAACGGGATATATAGGAGCCCAGTAAAGTTTTCAGAAGCCCCTGGACATTAAGACTCTATGTATTGACTATGTTTTATGGTGCTGATCCTCGAAATTTCCCTTTTTTGGTATAAGCCAAAAAAGGTCCACTAGATTAAAATTAACAACGCGCCCTTGCAAGGGGTGCCATCCAAGTCATCCTTAATTCACGGTGTTAAATTCGCTGTTGAATTCGTTTCTGCGTGCCTTCGACGGAGGATCTACATCTGCTTGTGGCGTCTGAATTTTCGGAAGGGGAGTCTTTTGCCCCAATATCGCTAAGGATCTGTTTCTCGCCATCCTTGGAGTTCAAGGACGACCGGCTCGAAGCTCCTGAGTCCTGGAGCAGCTTGCTGCTGAACCTGATGCTTACCATCACCCGGTACTTCACGCCTTGGCCCCCTGACTCATCGCCAAGCGTGCCCCGACCCTCCACCACCGATCCAAGCCCTACGCCAGCCTCGATCTTAAGATTCGTTTCCCAGCGAGGACATCAGCACTCCGGTGAATCACATGCTGTCTAGAGTTGGTAGAATGTACAAGAAGCGCTACACGTCTAAAATATCTGAGAAAGTTCTACCCAATCTATCTGACTTCAAAAAGAGCTATTTGATGGTTGGCGTATCCAGATCCTTCGCCCCTGCATTGACAGTCGAACCGTAAATGAATTGATGCACTGTTAATATTAATGTTTGAGGTTCATCATAACTATGATAAAAAAATTCCTGACATTGCGCAGTGAGCGTCCTACTAATTGGACCGTCCATTCCGAACATCAAGGCTAGACATGCAGTCAGGGTCCCAAGGTGTTCATGGAGAGATTGGGAGAACACATACAGGTGACAATACCCCAGTGGCCAACGGAGAACAGTCGCACGTTTGCATCTCTAACGCCGACCCCGCGGAAGAATTCCTTCATGGTTTCTGATTGCTCATGGGAAACAACTTCGTCCAAACCTCTAAAGGTACACGCCAATTCAAGACAAACCCTAACCTGAAAAGATCATTTCAGGCCACTGAGCTCACCCGTGCAAAAATAGGACTTTGGGGGGCAGCTTGTTCACGTCGAGAATGCTCCTGGAGGCGTACAAGAGATGAGCCGGCTGCAATACGATTGTATCAGCGTACTTGAACCAGTACCAGTGCGTGGTATTAGTCCAAGAATAAACGCACAGAATGAAAGTAGCTGGCCACTTGACCCGGTCCACATACACGTCGTACAATACTGAGATGATGCACCCCGCGGTCGCCTTCATGCAGAATATGGGCATCAACATCAGTTATTGGAGCAAATCTAAATTTCTGTTAGTAGTTGTCGCAACAAACATCGCTAAGATTGGTCAAATTATGACTTACAGTATCAAGCCTTTAATTTTTGGTACGACAATCTCTCCAGCGTAAACCTTGAGTTTTGCAACACCGTTCGGGATCCTTTGAGCCTCTGTTGTGCCGGCATCGCTGCAATGGTTAAGATAGTTATCCCGGCTCTCGGCAACCGCTTGTTGTATAGGCAAGAGAAGAGCAAGAAGTCCACCCAGACCATGTCCTGCAAAATAGATCTGTGTTGGATCACCGCCGTATCGAGCAGCGTGCTCCTCGACATATCGCAACACAAGACGGGCATCCTTAATTTGGGACTGTATGCGGCCTGGAATGTATCATGCAGCAAACGAAAATAGGGTCTCTGTGTGGGCGTACCTTCAGGATATGGGGTCAAATCAGGAATGACGACCATGACAGACAGTACTGTGGAGAGATTCAAACCAAAGGAAGAAAAAAGCCACTTTGATGATGGAAAGGGGCGGGTCTGCGGTGGAAGGAAGACGATGACAGGGTGCAAAGTAGGACTCGATGGGGCGACTGTAGAACAATGAGTGGTGTTCGGATGAGAAACGACGTATGGCACATATATGTCGAGTTTCTTGTTCGTATTCGGCAATCCATACTGGACATTGAGCCTACAAATGACTACAATGAGACTAGACAGCTTGGTTAAGGAGAACTGATGAAACTGCATACCTTACTTCGCTCATTTGGCCATAGTACTTTCTTTTTATCCAGTCACAGAAGACTCGGCATCCAAGCATTGAGCCTTCTTTGAGCCACTTGACCACTGCACGGTCAATCTTAAAACACCTCGTGAAGCTGGACGCAAGAAATGGTAAAGGTGCATGTGGGGGTGCGTCCGTTTGTGCAAGTAAAAGATAGGCCATTTGTGGGATGAGCAAGGCGAGAGCTGAATTGCGTCATCGACTGGACATAGTATCCCAGGGGGAGAAAATTTGAACATACTGAGGAGAAGGAGAGAAAGAGCAGGCAGGGCTAAAATCACGACAATTGGAACTACAAGCGGAGGTGAAGTGTATAAAGATGGTATACCGGCAGGTTAGCGTGTTTCTCACCAAAGCAGCACATCAAGAGCACAGGCACACTGCAGATCGCGAGAGCTATTATGATCGATACGCCATAAGTGGCAAGACGTATACGAAACAGTTCAGCAGGCGAGGCTTGGCGTTCACAAGCGTGAGAGTTGGCTGTGTCTACCGAGTCCATCTTAGGCTCGGTTTTCGTGGCGATAGGTTCGAGATGATGAGGCAGAAAGCGAGAAGGGTGATCTAATGCATCAACGGCGAGGAGTTTGGTATTAGGTTCTGACCCGATAGCGAAGCTCATACTTTCGGTCAAGTAGACCCTGCCCCACTGAATTTTCGTCCCCCCAAAATGCGGCCACCCAAAGTGAATACGGTATCCAGATAGATCAAGAACCGTATTAAGGCCTACCTACGTGAAATAGCTTGTTCCCAGCTTAGATATGATCAGCAGTATCAGATCAGCCTGTCCCAATGCATGAACTTCGGAGCTACAACGCGCACGTTGGACCTTGGTCGTAAGAACGTATGCCGCTATGAGGAAGTAGATACTGAGTCGCAGAAAGAAGGGGCCGACCAAGCTATAGACGCGGCCTCACGCGCACCGAGCAACAGGCAAAAAGTTGAAATGAGAGAATCACGTGATGGGACTCCGTGGGACAATATGAGCGTCATTCATGCTCGTGCCAGTGACCAATACGCACTTCCACCAAATCATCCGTGCATCCGTGCGAGCGATAATAATTCCGCTGTCGGTTGTGGACTGGTGCTAACTGCCTCTCAAATCTATTACGACTTACACGGTTACGATATGGCACTCACTACTGCAGTACGGTAAGGAATTTCCAAACTGCTTGTCGAGTCCACCGCTGCAGGTTCTAGATCTAGTGTCACGGCTCTGCATGTCGCGATGATCATGCCATGTTTGGACAGGCGTGTGAATCATTCCAAGCATCGGCAACACCCATCCGATCGCGAGGAAATGAGGGAGGATGTATTTCATAAGTAAGGTTTGATGAAATACTCTCAGACTTAGAGTGCTGACCTTATTACTGTAGTCGATGAGGTGTCGCAAAGCATGTAAAACCCTCCGGGCCATGATCTCACACATCCTAATTTAAAAAGCTGGATACAGTTGATGCGAGTCACTTGAAGAAGGGCCCCTTGAAGGACCCATCGTTATCATCATCAGTTTGGAACGACCGCGGATGTCCACTCTACAGAGGTAAATGTCTTGAGCGCCTGTAACTGTTCGTACCTACGGCCCATCCCCCTGGTAAAGGCAACCCAGTTGTTCACTGACTAACCACCAACGTTGAACTTCGTTGGTGAGGTTGCTTAGATCTGGTCCAGCATTGGCAACAACGGGCCGTCAGCGATCAACTGATCGACTTAGGGTCACTCGCATTGTCAGTGCAGTGCTCCTGTCAGTGTACGTGACAATAATATCTCGTATTCACAACTAAAGCATTTCCTGTGAAAATTACAGTATCTGGTTACTTCACATGTTTATGTACGCGGATCGCAATCCCAAGCCCACAACCCTACCCTTTCAAGACCCCCAGTCGCTCCCACAAGAGCCGTCCCAGCACCACTTGTCTGACAGCAGCAATAGAAGGTCTCTCACGTCGCGGCGGCGGCATAAAGCGGCACTTCAGTCTAATGTTAGAGGGGTCAGCTATATCACAGCCATTGGACACTCTGAGCTCATACCCAGTGACTGACTCACCGCGGTGTCGTATCTTACCGCCCGTGTTATGAGACCCAGGTAGAGAGGGAGGACCATGAGGAAGCCAAGGCTCCAAGATAGCCACAAAATGCAGTAAGTATCGATGCGCAACATAGAGCCGAGCACATGCATGGCAGGTCAGTAGAGTAACTATACAGTACCTGCATACATTGAGGCATCTTCCTGATGACGCAGGTGTGAGACCGATGGGCCAGTATTAGATAAGGGCAGGATAGCCTTGAGGCATGAAGTTTAAGTTTCCTGATGTTGCATATATCCCAGGTTGCCAGATAAACAAACAAAAAATAACTGGGCAGTTTTCCCAGGGACGTTGGCCGTTAGAATTATCCCAAATTCAGTACTTATTATAATTTTAGATGGCGCGGTGCATTCTACTGACCAACTGCTGCCAGTTAGAAGTCATACATCATGTGTCAATACTATTTCCAATAGTCTGATAGGATATATTGTGCAGCCATAGGCCTTTACTGTAGGTTGACCAGCATTGAGTATGGAGTGATGTTAATAATCTATGGTACATCCATGTATGAGCAGTTGCTGCTGCTGGTAGTATCCGTTCAGCGTCCCAGGCACAGCGACATCTTCTAGCACAAATGAGTCGCGAAGACGAGACGCACGAACGTTATCGTTGGTACTGTGCTGCGTCCGCCGGCATCGCTGCAATTGTTACCATCTGGTGGACGGTGCAGCATAGGGGCGTAAAGACGAAGCCAAACACCGTTGCTTGAGCTAACTCAGCGACCCCAACTGGAGCGGGGGTGTATACGGCACGCATGATGACGATCGGAGGACCAGCTTTTTCTACGCGCGGGACCAGCTTCAGGCTGGTTATTATGGGGTCCGTCCGACGGTTGTCCCGCAGGTTCCCCCACCAGGATCCATCGGAGCCAATGTCATACAGCAGAGATTAAGAGCTCACACGCAGCCGCGACGCCGACCACATATGCGACAAGTCTCAATATCAGCCCCCGTCCTGCACTTTAGGTGTATCGATTGCTGATGACCTCAACGTTCCCCTCTTTATCGTTAATCATAAGCGACCCAGATGCAAACATCTCGCCCCACGCTCTCCGGGATACTATACCCTACGATCATTGTGTGCGCCATCATCCAGCACTCCACGGCATTTTCACCTCGTCTTGGACCCTGTATCGTTAATATATTCCTCCACCTTGGGTTATTTGTGGTACGGTACATACACTTAGATCAGGGTATTCATTACAAGGTTCATATACTTATGCTTGCATAGCCTTATTCAATTCCATCAAAAGTGATCCACATACTGGCAGACCCCTTGTTCTGGAAATACGCCGGGGAAGTGGCGCGGAGGAGAATGTCTCGGACAAGGAACTGCCGACACGGCAACGGTACTAAGATAGAAGTCATCTTAAACTGGCACCCCTTACGTAAGCTGAGCACAGTCCAACGGCGAGCTCAATAACACTCGAAGGCAAACACTTTTTGCCAAATGGCTTCCTAGAGTCTCTTTGGGACATGTCTACCTACAATCCTTAGGAGAGACTTAGGATATATCTATATTTATTGAGGAGATATATAGCATCCAAAATGTGACATAGAAAAAATACCAAATTATTTTTCCAATGTCCTAGAATGATTTCCTGCAATTTCGGTTTTTCGACCGATGGAATTTGGCGGTCACGTGATAGGTCACGTGACCTATTTGTCAGCCTTTCGAACCTTTGGACGGTGCACGAAAAAAGCTTCAAACCGCTCTGGGGCCCTTGCTACACATTTCTACTGCTTAAATCCGGGTTTAGGTAGGTACAACCTTACACTAGGTGAGTTCCACTGCAGGCCGCTTACTTAGTCGTCACTTTGACCGCCCGGCAGGTTGTGCTTGACCCTGTTCACACATTCAGGCCTCAGGGGTCGCGGCTGTCTAGATGATGTCCCCTTGGTACAGATTCAGAGGTGTGTGAGAATTGTTTCCTATCAGCAGATTCTAACTCCTCAACAGGTATGCTAATAGGTTGGCCCGATTTATAGATGCCTACAAAAAAGGGTTGAATGGGGCACAAGCTGTCTGGGCAAACCGTAAATACCATGCCCATCGTACTTTACCTCCAAACATTATGTCTGAGTTGGACAAGGAATTCATGTAATATGATTCAATGTCACTAATTATATTATAGAACATGTCATTGCACCAAGGTGCCTTCTGAAAGGGGGAAAAAAAAAAAATCCCCAAGGCTCAGATTTGGCGCATCACGTGAACTAAGCGCCCGCTTACATAAAGGTGCCAGTTTAAGATGACTTCTATCTTAGTGCAAGTGCATGCCTGCAGCTTTCCCACGATTTTCCAGTTGGGACTCATACTGTAGGCTTTGCACGTGTACGATCACAGCTTATTTTTCTTTGCTTTGCCACATGTTCTTACTAGATTGGTCATCACAGTGCCTAATAAGTTGCTTAGAGGCCTTACAACGCGCCAACTTCAAGTTGGAGCTTGGAGCTTGAAGCTTGAAGCTTAAACATGAGAGGCCGATGTGCATTTGACAAGGGCCGTGAGAACTTGTGCACTGCAGTCTCAGCAAGGCGGTACTGCATACCTGCACAGCCATGGCTTTGATTATAATATAGGATTCTGGATTTGCCCTTCACCGTTCCTTACCTATAGGTCCAGCAATCTTGAGTCATGCATCCCTTCCAGCCACTCAACGATGACTCGTTCTCTTTCTCAGAGTCCTTTCTAACAGCATCGTCTTCGTCCACCGTCTGGGGTCCAGGAGCTCTGTCTGGAAAGGCACTGAAGGCAATTGGAGGAATGAGCCTCGACCTGCTTTGCCATTTGACAATTCGCATGCGACTGGCGAAGATCAAGCGAGCGATTGAAAAGACACTGCATGTCTTCCATGATCCTGGGGACGCCATTGAATCACAGCGAATGAATGAATTTTATGCTGACTTGAAAGAGCTCTGCAAGTGAGTTTGAATCGCCATACTCTAAGAAAACTACTCAAACCATGAGCGGTTGTATTATAATAGGGTCAAATATTCACTATCAGTTCGACGTGCGGCGGGGGATCTAATCAGGAAGATTACACTGATTGAGACACCTGAGCATCCCGGCCCATCTTCTAGTTCTGTTGGTGAGTGTGATGGTTTCGTGGCATGGCTTCATATCAATCAGTGTTTCGCACAATAGAAAAAACACTCACACAGTGGGAGGTTCTTCTTGCTCCCCTTCTGCTCCATGGTGGTGTGTTGTTTTTAGAAGAGGTCAACCCTTCTGGTTTCCGCCCTGACCTCGGAGGTCTGCATTCTGAGAGTCTGGGTGACCAGAATCAGGTGCACAGCACACCACTATGTTGTGCGGATGTTTGGACTTATCTCAAAAATTAGATAGATGATGTATTGACGGCCACCGGCAACCCACAAGAGGATCACATGAAAGTTCTGAAAGAGGCCAACCCTTCAAGTTTTGGTTCCATGGCCAATCTTGCTGAAGCCTATTGGAGTCAGGGCTGGTGGAAGGATGCTGAAGAGCTGGAGGTTCAGGTTATAGAGGCAAGCAAGAGGATCCTTGGTGAGGAGCATCCCAACACACTGACCACCACGGCCAACCTTGCTGCAATCTATCAGAGTGTGGGCCAGTGGAAGGATGCTAAAGAGCTGGAGGTTCAAGTTATGGAGGCAAGCAAGAGGATCCTTGGTGAGGAGCATCCTGACACACTGACCGCCACGGCCAACCTTGCTGCAATCTATCGGAGTCTGGGCCAGTGGAAGGATGCTGAAGAGCTGGAGGTTCAAGTTATGGATGCAAGCAAGAGGATCCTTGGTGAGGAGCATCCCGACACACTGACCGCCACGGCCAATTGTAAGGGCAACCCTGGCTGGTTGTGGAGATCACACTACCACACAACTGACAAGGGGAAATCCAAAGAGAAAAGTCTAAGGACCCCCAATGTCAGCGAGCCCGTATTATACTACGCTGCGCAGCCAGGGACAACACTTGGCACCCGCCATCAACCCTGCATCTCCCTGACCACCCTGACCCTTGATCGACCCTTGATGCCACCTATTACGCGAGTCACTTGATTTCCGACACTGTTCCGAGAGTGGAAGTCGGAAATTGGAGTGGAACTGGCAAGGTGAACAGAACTGGTGGAAGTTCTCCCAGAAGCGGAATCATTTCCGAAAGCGGAGGCGGAGATGGAATTGGAACCAGAAGCGGAGTCGGAAATGGAGTCGGAACTGGGTGTGGTGTCGGAAATGGAAATGGAAAACAGGGTGTCCCCTGACATTTTTAGATTAAGATATCAATTAGTGCCTTTAACAAGTGGAATTCTATTGCTCAGTGATTGAAACCACTGTGTTCGTCCTTCTTCTGTGTGCTGACTAAGCCTTTCGAGGCGCGTCCAGCACTGATGAATGAGGGTCACGTGACCGCGTCGACAGAAGAACGGCGTCGATCCAAGGGATAGTCAAATCAAAAGTGTTCGCTTTTAAGGTAGTATAGAGTAAACAGTGATAGTAGACTCTCAACGAAGATTTGGAATAAACTATCAAGATCTGAGCTCTGTAGCTATCAAACAAGACTACAGCAATTTCAGGAGGCAGAATAATGGATTCTGGATGATCCCGTTCATACATGTGTACTAGCTATTTATACTATATTGATAGTAACTACTAGTGTTCAAGATATTGGATGGATGGGTCGAAAAACTACTTTGTAACTAAGGGGTGACTAATTTATAGTCATAAGGTCATGGGGTGATGGGGATGGTGTTAGGATTGTCTGGGCCTTGAAATAGGGATCTGTACCTAGTATACAAAGCCCCTGTCCACATGATGTTAAGATAGTAATCAGTCAGACGTGTCATGATATTAGAATAGAAAAATGGATCTGAGTCTACCCTGCCCAGCACATATGCTGGTCTTGGAGATGGGGCCGCTGTCTCTGTGCCCTTTCTGTGGGGCAGCTGATTGAATATGTATACTGCAGGTGACTTTCTCAGGTCGCTCCACAGTATCTCATACCCCTGCGCAGTCTATTATTTTCTGCGGCGTTTGGTGCCCGCACCCCTCGGTGCCTATGGCCTGGCGCCTGTCGACGTCATGGCCGATGCCATCACCCGATAGGCGCGCCATCCCTGATCGACCGCACGTGGTCGACGCTCGAACTCCTGTATATCACCCGATTTGTGAGTAATATAGCATGACATAAATTTCGTGTGATCGTCGTCTGCGCCGACGTCTATCATGAATATAATTTTTGTTTCTTTTGATTTTTCTTTTGATTTTCTTTTCTTTCTTTATTAGTTTCCTTTTATATATAAATGATTTGGAGTGAAATAATTGCGTTTGTCACAACAGACATCACCCCTCCTCTAGCCTGCTGCGTCCTCGAAGCACGGGACACGAGGGATTGAAATGCCAGCGAGCAGATTCGGCGAGGGGCACCGGGGTGTGTCCTATAGAACTCATGGAGTTTGTCTGGAGCGGAAACATCTTGCTCTGGGACCCATGAATTCTCCTCGTACCCATACCCTTCCCATTTCATGAGGAATTGGAGTCGTCCTCGCACAAACCGGCTGTCCAGGATCCGTTCCACCACATAGTGCTCTTCCCCATCTACAATTTCCGGCAGAGGTGGCGGACGAGCCTTCCGACCTGGAATTGGGTCCTCAAGCATAGGGAGTAACTTCACCACATTGAAGACGGGGTGGAGGCGGGACATGGACATCAGAAGTTGGAGGCGGTATGCATTCCGTCCAACCCTCCGCATCACTGTGAAGGGCCCAAGGTAGCGGTGGGCAAGCTTCTGCGAAGGGCGTGTGGTGTGGATGTCACTTGCATCTAGATACACCTTGTCTCCAACTTGGTACTCCGGGGCAGGAACCCGGCATTGGTTGTAGTACCTTTCCATGTCATCCTTGGCCTTCGCAAGGGCCGACTTGGCTTCCAAAAGGGTGGAGTCCATGCGGTCTCGGAACTCATTGACCGTCTCGAGTTGGGACTCAGCCTGGCGTGGTTCGAAGCCCATCCGCGGGTGTCGTCCGGAGTCAAGCATGAAAGGAGTCTGTTGCGTGGCGGAATGTACATGGTTGTTGTATTGAAATTCTGCCAGTGGAAGCAACTCATCCCAGTCATCCTGCCTCTCATTGACAAAGAGGCGGAGATATTGCTCCAACTCCTGATTGACCCATTCTGTCTGTCCGTCACCCTGCGGATGGTACACTGTGGTGGTAGCCAGCTTTATGCCGAGCAGGCGGTAGAGCTCCCGAGTCAGTTCCGTGACAAACTGCGGACCTCGGTCGGAAGCAACTTGCTTCGGGAGCCCATGCAGCTTCCAAACATGTGCAAGGAACAGGTGGGCCGCTCCGAGGGCTGTGATCATCGTGTGCGTCGGAATGAAGTGGGACACCTTGCTTACCAAATCCACGACGTTCATGATCGCGTCGTAGCCATGAGACTCCGGGAGTTCAACGATGAAGTCGACACTGATGGTGTCCCAGCGGGATTTGGGAATCAGGAGCGGAACAAGTTCTCCGACAGGCGGATGTCGTTGCGCTTTGGTTCGGAGACAAAGGTCACATGTCTTCACGTACTGTCCAATGTAGTGGGACATCTGAGGCCACCAGTAATTCCAAGCCACTAACTCCAGCGTCTTCCACCTGCCAGCATGCCCAGCGACCCGTGTGTCATGGTGCTGGGACACGATGCGGCGGCGGAGGTCTGCCCCACCTGGAACATAGACCTTGCCTCTGAAGTGGAGCAGTCCATCATGTTCCGACCATTGCACTGCTCGTACAGACCGTGAGTGCCCTTTCCGAAGTTCCTCCACCGCCTTCACCACCGACTCCCCCTTCTCTCCATTCCGGTACTGCCTCCGGATGTCCCGGAGCATTTCCGCTTCCGCCCCAACTGCAGTCACTCCCTCTAGGGCGCGGATTGCAAAGAGACTTGGGTGGAGCAGTGTCATATCCGCATTGTCTCCACTTCCACTTCCATGATCCACACGGCGGGATAGCGCATCGGGCTTGCCCATGGTGTGGCCAGGGCGGTGGTGGAGCATGAAGTTGAACCGGGACAGGTGTAGGGACCACCGTGCTTGTCGTCGGTTCAACTTCTTAGATGTGCGGAAATACTCGAGGTTCTTGTGGTCTGTCCAGATCTCAAACGGGCATAGAGAACCCTCGAGGAAGTGTCGCCACTCCTCCAGCGCTCGGATGATTGCCAGCATCTCCTTGTCGTGGATCTCATAGTTCCGCTCGACCGGATTAAGGCTTTTAGAGAAGAAGGCAATCGGATGCCATCCCCCATCATCTTCCGATGACTGTTGTGACAAGACCGCTCCGGTAGCTGTGTTGGAAGAATCCGCCTCAACCCGATAAGGGCGAGAGTCATCGGGAAAGATCAGGACCGGGGCGGAAGTGATCAACTCTTTGAGTTTGTCAAAGGAGGTCTGTTCCGGCTCTCCCCACTGCCATCCAACCTCCTTCTTGGTGAGGTTGAAGAGGGCACGAGCGTGGCAGGACAAGTCCTTGATGAACCGGCGGTAGAAATTGACAAACCCAATGAAGGACTGGACCTCTTTCTTGTTCCGCGGCACAGGCCAATCCGATACACCGGAAACCTTGACTGGGTCCATTTCCACCTTTCCTTCCGACACAATCACCCCAAGATACTCTATCCGCGTCCGCTCAAATTCGCACTTTTCCGGTTTGAGACACAGGTTGTATTCCCGGAGCCGTTCCAGCACTCTCCGCACGACTTCCTGATGCTCCGCATTTCTACTGAGGAATCCAAGCTACCTACATCTAGAGAGGAGAAGAAGGCCATTCCGGCATCAGTGCCTGTGCCCGGTCGCTTAGTCAGTGAAGAGGCAAAGATCGAAGAAATTGATGAAAGTGCACCAGAGGAATATCTTGAAGAGCTGCAACCTATTCAGGGAGTTGATGACAGACCTAGAGAAGCTGAACCGATAAGGAGAAGCGAAAGGATCCGTCAACAACAAGTGCAGCCGGCCCCAACAGGTCCCGTAACAAGATCTCAAACTCAGAGACAAGCTGGCACACATATGACTACGCTAGCTTACGAGGACGTTGAGGACCATAAAGAAAATCTATTCGACCAAGAATTATCCTCCGAGATTGATGGCATCAATAGCTATGAGTTTGCCATCAGTGCGTTTCCAACCAACGGTCAAAACAATGACAAGGCGCCGGATTTGAGTCAAATTGAACCTAGCAATACAGATGAAGCTCTGAATAATCCTATATGGAAGAAATCAATGGACAAAGAGTACGAGGCCCTAATCAGTGAGGGAGTGTGGGAACGAGCTAAACCACCTCCTGGAGCCAATATTGTCGGTAACAAATGGGTCTACCTTTGGAAACGTAATCCAGAAGGGAAAACAATAATGCCTAAATCGAGAATGGTCGCCCAAGGCTTCACACAGAAGTTTGGAGTCGACTATGATGAAACATATTCACCTGTTGCTCGGTTATCCTCCCTACAGATTATATGCGCCATTGCTGCTAGGAATGACTGGCCTATCCATCAAATGGATGTGGACTATGCATACCTCAATGCTACATTGCCAGAACCTATTTACATGAAGCCGCCGTATGGATATGAGTCCGGAGACAAAGACGAAGTGCTACTTTTGAAGAAAGCACTCTACGGCCTCAAACAATCTGGAAGGGAATGGTACAAACATCTAAGTGGTGAATTCCACAAGCTAGGATTCACTACATCAGCCACAGATGGGGCTGTATTTTATAGACGTGGCGGAAAGGGGCATGTGACCATTGCAACAGCTGTAGATGACCTCCCCATCACAGCTGAGAATCAGTCAGTCCTGGACGAAGTCAAACGAGATCTTGCTCAGGTCTTCAGTATGAAATATCTAGGCGAGATTCATTGGCTATTGAACCTCAAAATCGAAAGAGACTGGCAGAAGAAAACCATTGCAATTTCACAACCCGCATACATCGAGAAGATCATCAAAAAATTCAATCTTGAAGATGCGAAGACTTATGCTACGCCTCTTGATCCGGCTGTTAAATTATCTAAAGACCAATGTCCTTCTACAGAGAGAGGAAAGAAAGCCATGTCGAAGTTTCCATACAGGCAAGCCATAGGATCACTGATGTGGGCAGCTGTAGCCACTCGACCTGACATTGCATTTGCGGTGTCATTGCTCTCACAATTCCTTGAAAGTCCAGGTGGTACACATTGGAATGCAGTAAAATGTGTCTTCAAATATTTGAAAGGCACAAAATATTACAAGCTCACACTTGGAAGAAATTGAGACGGCTTGATGGGGTATTCAGATGTGGATTGGGGTTCACAGAGTCATAGGCGTTCGTATTCGGCATACTTATTTCAGATTGATGGGGGCACTGTTTCATGGAGTTGCCAGAAACAGTCGATAGTAGCCCTCTCATCAACTGAAGCCGAATTTGTCGCCCTGACCCATGCGGGCAAAGAGGCTCTCTGGATACGCCACTTTGTTTCTGAAATATTCCAACCACTGAACAGACCCATCAAAGTTTATTCAGACAATCAATCAGCCATTACAATCACGTATGGCACTCAACAACACACGAGAACCAAACATTTCGACATCAGATTATATTTCCTTCAAGATATAATCAAAAATCAAGAAGCCAAGCTCGTCTATTTGCCAACCGAACAAATGTTGGCAGATATTCTCACTAAAGGACTTCCTAGTCCTAGAGTGAAGATCCTCAATGAGATAATCGGAATATATTAAGCTTGAGGGGGCGTGTTGGGTGCATTTATGCTCCTGCACCAAAATCAAGCATAATATATTCGATTTATTGTATGGTGTTTCAATCTCTTCTCACATTGTTCTTGTATCATGCATCCATTTTTCTGATTGTTTTCTAAATTTTCCAGTCACTCTCTACCTCTCCATTCCATTTTGTTATTTCTATTTTCACAAGCGGCTGCACCCAGCGGAGTCTGAAATGACTTCGACGCGAGCTCTTGGGCGCTAAAGAGCCGGGTAGTAGTACATGCACAGTGAGACAGATTTCCCCCTCTCTCAGTGACAACTAAATTCACTGAGAGAGGCAAGTAAATTAGTCTAGTGTTCTTTCGATTTATTGACCTAGAAATCCTCTGTAGTGAATTAATTTCTAGGTAGTGTATAATATATTTACAGTGACAACTAAATTCACTGAGAGAGTGAATTAATTTCTAGTCTATTCTTTCGAACAACAAGTCCATACCTACTGCCTATAATTCCTGTCTACTACACCATTTCTGATGAGTGGGTAATGAAGTGTTTAGCATTGATTGTTGGAAATTTGCTATCCTTGCCATCCTATACATTGTCAAATATGTTGCTGCTGCGAACCTTGATGTTGCCACATTCACAGTGACTTAGTAGATGAAACCCCTCACCACTGCCGCATTTTCTGTGATGCTGTTATGCAAGAAGCTTGGAAGTACCAAGTGGCTCACTTTTTTTTCCCTTGCAATTGCTGTGGGCATCACTCAGGGGCTGGTTCTGGGATGCACACCCACCCCATAACAAATCTGCTGCAATAATGGCCCAAAATGACACCCTCAACCTCTCTCAGCTTGCACCCCCATTTGAGGACCCTGGTGTGCATCCATGCAGCCTCTCAAGGGTTTACTTGTGGCCACAGCTGCATGCTCTACGTCTGGTCTAGCAGGTGTGTACTTCAAGATGGTTCTCAAAGGCTCAAAGGCAGATCTTTGGATCTGTAACGTCCAATTATCTTTATTTTCTCTTCTCCCCGCCCTTGTTCCTATTGTTTTTTCTAGTCACCCTACCAAGTCAGCTGGCTGGTTCTAGGACCTGTTCCATAATTTGGGCATGGGCCATGGTCTCCATGCAAGTGTTCGGAGGACTTGTGATGGCTGTCATCATAAAAATATTCTGACAACATCTTAAAAGGTTTTGCCACCAGTCTAAGCATCATAATATCTTTTCTCGACAGAGTTCATAGGAACAACAATGTGCAATAGTGTTTAGCAATGGTAACAGAGCTGGGCAATAATGATGAATATTTGAGCAATAATGACATGCACACAGTATTGAGTGAATTGGCTTCTACAATGATAAGAAATAATGAGTGATAGAAAGATAAAGACCACACTCAGTCATTGATAATAATAACGGAGCAATCCTTGTTTCCCTGCAAGCTCCCATAGTGTGGTGCTGGCTGGTCATTATTTGGTGGAATGGCAGCCATTTGGGGGTGGATAAAGATACCACTGCAATGAATACATTGTAGATATATATAGCCACTGTAGTAGCTTAGATGCATGAGGAGAATCATCAAAGATCCACCTTTGGTATGCTTTGCCCACATTATTTCTCTTCGATGTCTTCACAATTAATATTGTTTGGCTCGCCGTACTCACCCACATAGCTAGAGGCTCTGCAAATTGTTCTTGTGGCTATTCATCATAACCTGTTACTGGGACTCAGTTGTTGTTTATTGGTTCAAATATTGAATGGGATGACACAATGGTTTACTTGCATCCAAATGACCACGGTCAAAGGGGAGGGAAAGACAATTTTTTAGATCCAGGGAGTAATATTACACAATTGGTCCAGATATGGACATGGAGATATGTCAGACACAGTGAGAAGGGTGCATATGAAAATATTTTAGTTCAGCTGCTGGATACTCATCTGTCTATATATGGCAAATATGGATGCATTCTGGTGGTTCATGGGTGGGCGTGGTTTGTGGGGTTCAGTGGGCATTGAGGTCACATGACTTTACCTTTTAGGGTTTGTGGGTCCATGGATGGGTCCATAGACGTGTCCATTGACCGGGTGCAGCCGGGCCTTTCTTGAATAGCTCAAAGTGCCAGGTGCTTATGCATATGGTGCACTCTAACTACAGAACAGAGATGCCCTAGACCCCTAATGTTTGAGAAGAAAGAACTGGTATGAAATGTGATGGGGAGGAATGGCCTGTGTGCCCGCAGTCACTTGACCCCATGATGAATAGTTTGTGTTGCCAGAGAGGTCCGATGCCCAAGACCAGGAAGTGGCTCATGATGCTGGCTCTTTTTGGTCACATTTGGTCATGATTCATAACGAAAGGTCACACTGGCATGAAATAAAGGTTGGTCTGAGCTGTGAGATGCCAGTCAAGAGTACAGTAGCAGCTCTTTACAGTACAAACTTGCAACTACAGAAGCAGGGGGTCAAGGGGAATATCTGCAGAATTTCCAACAATAGGAGCAGGGTGTACATGAACAGAGGCAGGTGTGTCAGGAGCTGGCACTGATGATGGTGTTGAGTCCACAGTTGGGAACTTCCTCCCCCGACGGCTTGTGAGGTAGAGAGTAACAAAGTGGAGAACAGATGCTAGGGTTGGGTTCTAGTCCATGTGCACCTTGATCCAGGCCACCAAGTCTGGGATAGTACCTGTGTTGTCTAGGGCAAGGGCCATTGCGATGTCCCTAAAGTCATCCTTGAGCTTTTAGGTAGTGAGGAGGGAATCAAATGTCTTGAATGCTACATTATGACGCCTCTCAAGGTTCTGCTGCCTCTCCGCCCACTCCTTCTCAGCCTTTGCTGCTGCTGCCACTCACTGTTTCTCTACTCACTCAAATTCTGCTGCTTCAAAGGTGGCTTGCGCTTCAGGGGCAGTGAGGAGCCTGGCGTCTGGTTGAACATTGCACCACGGCTTCTTCTGGGACTTGGAATTAAGCTGGAGTAGAAGGTGGTTGGTCCCATGTGTGCATAAAGTGCAGCGGGCCTCAGTGGCTTGGTGTTTCACCTCACTGTGCTCCTGGAGACACTGTTTGACATCAAGACTTTGGTTGAGTTCCTGTATGATCTGTCATAGGGCTCAGTTCTCAGCCTTGAGTTCCTTGTTCTGGAGTATGTGCCATGGACGCCTGATACTGGATGCCTGATAATGGCACCAGGCAACCAGTTGCTCCTCGGGGGGCCTAAGAAGTGCCTGCATGACGTGCCCCTTGAGTCAAGACTTCAGCCCCCGCAAGCGATGATGCAGGGTTGAGAATAGCACCCTGTGAGTTGCAGTGAGTTGTTGAATGGAGTGCTCACCAGAATGGTAGGCTGCGACTGCCTCAAGAAGGGAAACCTCTCTAGGAGATAGTGAGTGTGAGGAATGGGGGTGGGTTTATATACACTTGGACCAGGTGAAGCCATGAGGTCAGGAACGTTGCATGAGAGGAGTACAGTACTAAGTGTGAAATGAGCCAGTGAGTGGAATTAATTTTGCTCGGAGTGCAAACTGTATGCTGAGCGCTTGTCATGCTCCGCATGGTCAAAACAACCCTGTCACTCTTGACAGTGTATGAAGACAGGCATTGTGTATATGATATCATGGGGTGAGATAATTTTTTTTTTAAATATTTTTAAAGCTAAATTACCACATGGGGAGGCTGAAAACATGTGCCATCAGCATACATTTCCACTGGATTTACAGTAGAGCTTCTTTTTACATCAAAAAAAAAAAAAAAATACTGCTACATTTAATTGTACTTATTGATATTTATGAACACATTTGAACACCCCAAAATGGTCCAGGAGTGGTGGAATTTGCCTTTGATTCACTTCATGACCCAATCCACATCCTGTTCGGTGATAGTAGCTGTTGTGATCGAATCTTGTCGGCTCCCTTGGAACACCAGTGGTTGGATCCAGAGTTACATAATCAGAAATGGGAAACGAAACTCTATCAAGGTGAGTTACGAATGATGGTGCTGCGTCATGAGGGGATCATGCCTCATTTCTGGGCATTCTTCTTATTGTGTATACAAAATGGACAATTTCTGGTCGACATACTTGTTAGTAATCGGGACGATGATACGGCCGAGGCAGAGCCGGCACGCACTTAGCCGGAAGTTCGAGAACGCTCTCGACTCCGGGTTGCTGGTGCACCGGCATCGCATCGGCACAGCAGCTCGAATATATTAATAATATAATGGACATGACATTTAGTATATAAGGACAAGCGATCTTGAGTAGATCGTAGAATAACAACTTATTATAACTCCTTCATTCCACAATACTGTTCCCCCGTCTCCCCCTTCAATGTTTTCGCTTGCCAGTAATTTCTGAATCTGCTCGATAGACCACATCGCTGCTGCAGGCTGTTTGGCATCTCGCAGGAAATCAAAACGCTCGGCTGAATACGATAAGGCGATCCATGCCCCCCCAAGGCTGCGTCACGGCTGCTAAATAGATGGAGACAGCAACCTCTGGAGCAAACGGCCGCGAGTATAAGTCTCGAGATATGTGTATCTCCCTTTCGTCCTCAGAGAAAGGTCCAAGCTGGACATCTGCGCCGCAGGCCAGGGCGTCCGTGCACGATTTCTCGACTATGAGATTAAACTGTCTCCCACAGTGTTCATCGCATGAGCGTTTGAAGGAGGCCCAGTCGAGAAGATCTACAACTGCCCAGCGCATATTCCCGATCCCGTTCCTGGCGCCACCAAATTCCTCTTGCTCACGACGGCGACCAGCCTCAATTGCAGCAGCCGCGAAGTCAACGTTCAAAATCACTGCACTGCTGGATATATCTCTGCACCCATCTTGATTGTGTTCGGGAAACAGTAGGTGACGTAGACAGTTCGAGAGGTCGCTAGAACCAGACCCCAGATGTAACATCGCCATGTCATCACGATGCTGTGCCTATTCGAGATAAAAGTATTTCCGCTGAAATATTTTCCTTTCTTTCTCACCTGAACTTCAGCCTTTACGGTGGGCAAAATGGTGGATGAGGGCTGAAGCCATTCGAAGGCATATTCCGACGCGAAGCGATTGTCCCAATAGCTGCGAGATGAGAAATCTGCCACCTTTACTACGCAAGACATCGTAGGTGAAATAGGGGGGTAGCCAAGTTGTTGTTCCCCAGCATCAGATTCGAGAACAGAAGTTGGCAGAGGAAGCATTTATTCCGCGAAGAAGTTCGGGACGCGCCCAATTACTGGTAATACAGTAACGACGAGAACATGGTGAGGTCAGAAGGGAGTAAGAGTATGCCTATTATCCCTCATTGAAAGGCCCTGTCTACAAAAGACAGATTGGATTGACTGTAAACCATATAACTCGTTGGTTAATTACAGATAATCTGACACTTCCGAATCTTTAGGTGGGGATACTTCTCGGAAGCAACTCCCGGATGATGCTGCTGCATTAATTGTTGAAATACACGCAGTACGAACAGTACTTGAGGTCGTTGTGTGTAATGGGAGCCGCCATCAACCTGCCGAGACCAAGGA
Source organism: Gautieria morchelliformis (assembly GCA_015179125.1). NCBI lineage: Eukaryota > Fungi > Basidiomycota > Agaricomycetes > Gomphales > Gomphaceae > Gautieria > Gautieria morchelliformis. Next base: position 34,071 of record WHVA01000736.1, read on the forward strand.
ATGACTTGAAGAGCGGAAAAGACGTTACATCATTATATAAAAGTTACTCCGGCATCACCTGTGATAATTCATTGTCTTGATGAAATCTCCAGCATCGTGGGTGCAGCCCGAGTCGATGCGTATCTTAAGCATTGTTCTTGATTACGTCGGCCGCCTGAATTCTTGTTATTATTGAAGGTGAGATTAGCAAGGAAGTGTCTGACCTTCTCTCCAATCGCATATACGGTGGAAGACTGTTACGGAGCCAGAATGAATATCGGATATAGGATAGCGAAGAAGGACTCTTATTTTACCATATGTGAACTGATGGGGAAAGGAATAATTGATGCATCTGGAACCACATTAATAGGCGTATGGAAGGTCCTAGTAGCTATGGATGACTCACCTGCTACGCGTACATTACTAATGCCGTATACCTTCAGACACGTATCGACTACACCACCGAGTTCTTCGGGTAACATCGAAGCGGTCCCAACTTCGTGATTATCAGAGGCTACGACGCCCCGAAGCCAACCTTCAATCTCCTCGTCGGTTTGGAACTGTTCGCCAGGCTCAAATTCGCCATTAAATATGCTGTCCAAGGGCGGTGTTCTGAGCATCCGACGAGCCAGTTTGATACCTCCAACCTGAGCGGCGACGTCGACTGGGTGACCCCAATAATTTGGATCGACGTTTGGGAGCGCGAATGGATCAGAGCTAGCGATGTGAGACCTCCCACGGGAAAGGGGAGCATACAGCACGGAGTTAATAGTAGTAAATGTTCGCTTAGGTCGGGATGCGAACGGTGTTGGACCTGTGGGGAAAGGCTATCAGCATTAAACTTATCGACGACCACGGAATCATACCAGAATAGCCTGGCTCTGTACAAATTGTGAGAAAAGGTACGTCGACCAAGCCACAGTCAAATGTTTCATACCAAGATTCATTTCGAGCGGCAGTTCTTTTCCTTGCTCGTATAAATCCAAGGCGATTTCGAGCTGGGCTTGTATACCCTTCGCGAGTTTCGTATTTCCGTTTGAGAACTGAATGGCTGTCTGCTTGACACTGTCTCTAGCCTGTTTTAATAGTGATTGCAATTTAGAGGTGTTAAAGACATCGTTAGGCGCAGCGATGCCAAGTGAGCGCGGCGCGGCGGACAGTAAACCTACCATACATCAGCTTCAAAAATAGCCGGGTTTGTATGAGAATTATGTTACCAGTACGATTCTTGAACCAAAGTTCACGCTGCTCAGCAGCAAATGTGGCGTTCAAGTTGAGCTGATCCTTGGTGAGTCTGACAGTGAAAAAATTGTCAGATATTTGTAAATTTGATGGGACTAACGCAAACTGACGTGAGAGTGGTGAAAGAGTTAGCCCAGCTATGGACATGATCTGGGCCCCTTTAATATTTTGTGCAGGCATGTAGTAAACGTCATACCTGCTAGATTCTCTCCGACAGAGGGGAGATCTAAGACCGTCTCTATACCAGCGGCAGACAAGATCCTAAGCGAAAAATAGACGGTTAGCTATATTACAGTACACTAAACGACAGTGGCTCACGTGCGATTACCAACACCTGAAAGTTCAAGTATTTTTGGGCTCCCAATTGTACCCGCAGTTACTATAGCCTCCCGCTCCACGGAAACCGTAAGGCTCTTATTACCTTGAAAAAATTCAACGGCGGAGGCAGTGAGTTTACCGTAATCGGTGGTATTTGCCCAGATGATGCGCGAAACAGTCGCGTTCAACAGGACAGTCAAATTTGGTCTAGACGCAACTGGAGTATAATAAGCGCAGGCTGCAGAGCATCTAACGTGCGACTTCAGACCGGCTATGTCGTATATTTTATAGCCGGAGCTCACCGTGTGTTATTTGCTGCATCAAGCGAATTTGGTGCTACACCGACAGCGTGCGGACTGCCATTGGTCAAGTCTGGAGATAAAGGGAATCCCAAATTTTCCGACGCCTGTCGCCAAAGAGTAGACTGGATGAAGAAAAAGTTGGGGAACCCGACCTTCACGCTTCCGTTAAAGCCATGCACAGAGGGTTCGAAGCGTACTCCACCCGTTTGCACTTGAAAATCGTTCGGAGGGGTGAAGACTTCGCTCTTTTTAAAGAATGGAAGAAGATCGTCCCAGCCCCACTCGTCAACATTGTTCAGTTGCGACCACACATCATACTGTTCCTTTTCGGCACGTGACTATTGCCCAGTCCCCAAACAGTATCAGCATATGATATTACAACGAATCAAAACTACAAGGAGACTTACAAATATCATGCTGTTGATCACAGTCGAGCCACCAAGTGCCTTGCCTGCATTGACGGTCAGATTACGTCCGTTGAGGTTCTTCTGGGGCACCGTTGGATACGACCAATCGAGTGTTGAAAATGATTGTCCGGTGCCTATCAGCCCAGGCACGAAGACCTTGAAGTGGTGACGTGGGACAAAATATTTCTAGACAATTGCAGGAGGTAGTACCTCAGGTAGATCCTCAGCATTGGGACCAGCTTCAATTACTGCCACAGATATTGATGGATCCTCCGACAGTCGACCTGCTATAGTTAGCCCTCTTTATCGGCATCAGCCAAACCTCCCTAGACAAATGGACAAATGTTGAGAAAGCACGTACGCAGTTCCGCCACCAATGACAACGTAGTCATAAGCTCGGATCACAGGCACGAGGAAAGCCAGAGACAGGGTGCATTGGTGTAGTCGCATCACTATCTCAGTGAGGAGCAATGCAGCAATGAAGCAATGGGTCACGGTATTTATATGGTCTGAACTGATGCTTTACAATGATCTCAAGGGTTCAAGCTTCAAGGACTTTCCTGGATGGCCGCGATGGATCCCCGATTGCGCTATGAAGGAGGGCTGACGCACCTGTATAGACTATGGAGAAGGCTGCTACCGCAATGGAGTCCGGATCGCTATGAAGGACGGCTGACGCACCTTGTAGCTCGGAGCGCTCGTGAGAGCTTAGGGCCGCAAATATGTGGACCCTTGAAGAGTATCTAAATAGCTCCGGGCTTGGGGGCGTTTCTGGATCCTACTGATGTATATATGTCCGGACACGGTTAGCAGGTTGATGCAGTGCACAGAGCACAGGGAGACAGCAACGCCGGACCGACATCCTATAAGAATTAGCACCCAGACTGCTCAGGTTGGTAATTCCCAGAGAGATCATTTCAAGAATATTGAGGCCTCAGAATTCGTGTTAACGCCTTGGAATCTGGATGGGGTCAGTAAACGCCGGCAGGTTGATGTGCATCTATACTCCTGTCAGTGGAACACTTCGAGCGATGCATGGTTGTTCGCCTTCTCTATACTCAGTGGACAACTGTCGGTCGAGAGAGAATGAGTTATCCGCATATTTTACAAGTTTACATGGATGACAAACCCAAATTGCGCCTTCAAAATTGCCTGATTCGTTTCCTTACCCCTGACACGAGGCGCCCGCGCTTTGCTCCGGAAACCGGGTAACCCGGCGAGGCCGAGAGGAGAGAGAGAGAATAATTATAGTGCTCGAAGCGCAAGGCGCTGATGCATATGGTTCTAACTACCGAATACCGAGTACAATAGCTGCCCTAATGGTGTGGAATGCGATGGGGAGGAACGGCCTGTGTGCCCGCTGGCAGTCACTTGACGCGGGAGACTGGGTTCTAAACCTGTCGCGCTTAAAATAGATGGTTGCATCCTCAGTCCGTCCCTTGTGCCCCACGTGTTGAGACACTCCCCGACGACTCCGCGTCGATTGGAACCAGAGCAAGCTTCAAAGTACCATCGCATAATTTGAGTTGTACTAGGCGTGCAAAGTGCGTGTATCGATGCAGACGACGCCTCGATTGGAGCGGGATGAAAAAAGCTGCAAGGTACGAGTCTACGACCGCTTATGCAGAGGGATCGCGCCCAGCCCGCCGCTGGGCGGTCAAAACTCCCCATATCACCTGTTCAATTGGCCTGCAGGCTGCGGCCATGTCTACTATGTATGTGGAGCCACTGTGGGAAAGATCTCCAGCCATCCTTGGTGGACGATCCATTTAAGTATATTTTACGGTCCAGTTACATAAATACGCCGCACGGCGCCACTCACATATTCGGCCTGCGACCGTGACGATGATCGCTAGCTTTCCTACCTGGTGGATATAGCCCAGGCTTCGAGGTCCAAGTAAAAAACATATGTTACATAACGTCGCTCTGAAACTGTCCGCTTGGCTCTCTGAACCGTAGAGGGCTGCACACGATGCACATCGCCTTCACTGTCACAGCTTCTTTTAGGCCCAAAATGGCATTAAGGGCATTGCCACGACATGAGGTAGCCGCGCTGGACTGTCAAATTTCCACCCTAACCATCGACTCGACGCAATGGCTGAAGCTCTGGCAGGTCTGGCAGTAGCGGGTACCGGGGTAAGTTGGCTGTATTTATCTCCCTTCTACTGCGATGCTAATCATCCCACTCAGCGAGTGTCATCGCCGTCGTCCGGATCACCGAGGATGTTATCACCAAATGCTCCCCGTATCGAGTTGCATATAAGAATGCGTCCAAAGATCTGAACAGACTCAGCCGCCAGGTCTCCGGACTGCCTTCTTGACCTTAACGAGCTCATAGGGGCTGAGGAAGCACAACCCTTCTCTCGATTGCCGACTTTGATGACCGCGCTCGATATATACTATGACGATCAAACTCCAGGCGGGCCTCCCGAGGTGAAGAGCGAGGGTGACGCCCAAGCGGACTTTGGGCTCACTGAAACCGTGCCAAGTGAGAAGTGAGCGTACAGGTCTTTTAAAGCGCCGATTGAAGAACTTCGAACGCAAAGGAGGCAAGAACACGAGAGACCCCAATCTGAAAGCACAGATGGCATACCCTCCCCCACTGCGAAAACGGGTAATTCCCTAACAGCCGAACGCGGAAACACGGCGGAATGCCTCGGAAAGAAAAAATGATCTCATGAGCTTACCTCGTGCTCTTAGGGACTGTCACGACGAGCTGCAGAGCCTCGCGAAGAAGTTAAAAACGAAGAATGTACGCGCATTTCGCAAGGAAGCGCTGGTCTATGCATTCAAGCAAGGTGAGGTAAACAAGACTCTCGACAACCTGCAAAAGTTCCAGCAGCAGCTCGTTGTGGCTTTGTCCATTGATCAAGCGTACGTTCAACTCGCTATCCTCCACTGCCTGCCAACAAACTCGTTCCTCAAGCTCTACCATCATAAGAGAGATCTCCGACCACTCAAAATCTGACCCCTCCGTCGCGGTCGCATTCTTTTATTCGATTTTCGCAGCAAGGATATAGAAGCACCCTGCCTCCGTGTCCTCGTCAAACAACTGTATTTACAAAGCGCGAGGATGTCTGCGAAAACCTGACTACCTGATGAAACTATTCTGTGACAAAGAAAATGGTCAAGGATCGCTGTCCCCTGAAGAGCTTAAGTCGACACTAAAGTCGCGAGAACGTTTATATCATTCTGGATGCCCTTGACGAATGCCCAGATCGACATCGATTTCTGGGGCTAATCAAAGAAATCCACGGATGGAACTTTGACACATTACACCTCCTGGCAACAAGTAGAGACGAGCAAGACATCGAGAAGACACTGTGGGACATGGTTTCACATCTTGTTCACTTTGCCTTGCATGAATGCATAGACCAGTGCTTCCCTGCGAGATGCGCGTACACTCTTCGTTTCTAACTTCTTCGCAAGGCTCTGCAGCTCGTCGTGACAGTCCCTAAGAACACGAGGTAAGTTCATGAGGTCATTTTTTCTTTCCGAGGCATTCCATGCCGTGTTTCCGCCTTCGGCTGTCAAGGAAATCAGGTATATATGGACGAGGGTCTCGTGGACAGCGACATCCGAGTCTATGCGTCAAGAAAACCGAAAGATGATAACAAGCTCAGTAAATACTCGGCAGAGAAGAGGGAAACAATTGAGAATACGTTGATTGATGGAGCGCATGAAATGTATTAATCGCTTGACATATGCGGAGAGCATTACTGACTGGACAGCCAGGTTTCGATGGGTTGTTTGTCAGCTAGATGCACTACGAAAGTGCTGATCTCCGTACGAGCTCAGGACGATACTCACGAATCTACGAGAGACCCTATACGAGACCTACGATAGGATTCTACTGGACATCGACGAGAGCAATAGATGGTATGCTCTGAAACTGTTGCAATGGCTCGCTTTCTCAGTCGACACGGTTTCACTTAGCCAGGCTGTGAAGGTGCTTGCTACAGATCCTGATGCCGAGACTGGACCCCTATTTGACGCAGATCGGCGGTTTGACAATTCAAGAGATATTCTGACAATATGCTCAAGCCTAGTGACTATTATAGTCCTAGACACCAAAGCATCATACCCAGAATATTCAAGGATGACCAGGGACAGTTCACAGAACTCAGACTAGTCCATTTTTCCGTCCGTGAATATTTGGTCTCGGAATGCCTCCGCACCCACAGCAAGCTGGCGTTCTATAACTGCGACGAGAAACTCGCTAATACTTTCGTCGCCAAGACATGCGCATCCTACTTTGCTGCAATTCGACCAGCATTGCATAAGTCATGATATATGGATATCCCATCCATTATGTTCATATGCGGCGGAATACTGGATTCGCCATACTCAACCAGATAACGATGATGATTCGACTTTGCGCCGACTGCTCATGGGTCTTCTACAACCCGAAAGTGCGGTGTACTCGAAATGGCTGAATCTTTATAACCCAAATTCATATTCAAGGAAGTGTGCTCCTTTCTATTACATGTCAGAGGCTGGGCTAGCAATAGTATCTCAGGATCTTCTGGGGAATAGAGCGGACATCAATGCGCAAGGCGGCGGGTATACCAATGCGCTCCAGGCGGCATCCTTAAGGGGTCGTCATCCTATGGTTAAGCTGCTCCTGAAGAATGGAGCGGAAGTCAATGCGCAAGGCGGCGATTTTGGCAATGCGCGCCAGGCCGTATCGTCAGAAGGTCATCATACCATTGTCGAGCTACTCCTGGAGAAGGGAGCAGACGTCAATGCGCCAGACGGCTGGTATCGTGGTGCGCTCCAGGTGGCATCGTCAGAGGGTCATCATACCATTGTTGGACTATGCCTGGAGAAGGGAGCAGATGGCAATGCGCCAGACGGCCGGGATGGCAATGCGCTCCAGGTGACGTCATCAGAGGGTAATCATGCCACTGTTCAGCTGCTCCTGGAGAATGGAGCAGATGTCAATGCACAAGACAGCCGGTTTGGCAATGCACTCCAGGCAGCATCTGGTAAGGGTCATTGTCCCATTGTTGAGCTGCTCCTTGAGAAGGGAGCAGACATCAATGTGCAAGGCTGTGAGTATGGCAATGCTGTAAATAACCCGTGTATCTACATGTACATTAGTTATTACATAATCCCAGTGGGCCCCTTAGGGACCCACTGTATAGTTTATGCATGGGAACCGGCTAGCGGTCCCCATCGCATCTTACTCTTACCTGTCACTACGTAGCATTCAGAATACCACTCATTGGTCAAGTTCTGCAGTGCCCTTGTGATACAAGGTCCTAAGATCGACATCTTTACACCTTTTTGAACTATCCTGCGGTTGATCGCCACGCGACCAACCAATAGTGGATTCGAAGCAATCTTGAAAAAGATCGCTGCGTCGACGACTAAACATCGTTGAGACCCTCCAGTAGACCCTCTACTGTCGGCTGCGAGCATGATGATTCCACGCAGTCGAAGACAGACACGAGCGACGAGCTCGAGATCCACACCCCAGGCGCAGCCCAGTGACACGACGGCTGACGCTATCCTGGACCAAGAGACCAGGACGATAGAAGACAGAGAGATTGTAGATCTCACTGCCCTCGTCCCCTCAGTAGGGAACAAGGAAAACCCCGACCACATCTCGTTGAGCGTGGCCAAAGAAGAGACGACGCCGAGCGATGAGCCGGCACCGCCCCCCACCTCCCTCTGCCCGAGGACAAAGGAAAGGGCAGAGAAGTCTGGCCGTCGTCAGACGGTAGAGCAACAACGTCGAGACGGGCACAAAGCCACGACTCAAACCGACGCTCTCGAAGTAGAGCGGCGACGATCGTCCCTGAAGGAGGATGACAGCAAGAGAGACGAGCCCCAGACAATAGTCAGGACTCGGAATACTCAAGCTCTAGTCGCAAGAGCTCGAGGGCTCGCGCCATCGACCATGAGACGGCAGAGGCGCTGAACAAACAGGTGCAGGCTGCGCTGCACCGAAGCACGCTGACGCGCCACAAGCACGATCAGCTGGCATCGCAGCTCGACAACGCCACTGCCGCCCTAATGGCAATCAGCAAGGAACTCCACCAGGCGGAGGAGATCAGGCTGCAAGACGCAGCCACGCTGGAGGACGTCCAGAAAGCACTCCGCCCATGCGGGGAACGCGACGCAACTCGTCCGAGCTCGCGACAGTCCGCAGCTAACGAACGCAGTCGCGATGCGCGCCGAAATGAGCGAGACAAGCAGCGAATGCCGCCGCCAGCCATCCCGGTCGAACAGGACGTAAGGTTCAGGAACGAACCTCAGGAGCAACCGGCTACCCCAACGGACAGCCGTAAAACGATCCAACAGATCATTAGGGATCAGGTCGCCTCAGAGCCTGACTCTGAAACGATGACCGAGAGCTTAGAGCTCGAAGTCGCACACTGGCAGCGTAAGGAAGCCGCAGCCGCGCGCCGCCGCGCACGGGCACTCGAGCTACTAGCCAAGAAACCGAAGAG
>WHVA01000737.1:0-42483 GCA_015179125.1 Gautieria morchelliformis
ATGAGACAAGGGAGTGCCCTGCGCTGCCGTACCTTAAGCCGCAGCGCAGATAGAGGAGAACGCGGATGAGGATCTTGTGGTGGAGGGGCGGGAGTGGGGCTGCATAGTCCCATTTCCACATCAGCATCAGCATTGCTGATGCTGATGCGGAAATGGGACTATGGTGAGATTGCAATTAGTATTTGGGTTCACTATGAAACTGCTCAAGCACAAGACAGGCTCCGTATTTTCTGTGTATTTACATTCTATCTCACCCACATCCCCGCCAATACAACGCTTACTGAGCTACTGTACCCGGAAGAAATAAATGGGCAAGGAGAAGCGAGTGCGAAGGAAACGACGAGGAGATGATGCGAGAAGAAACGAAGGGTGAGTGGCTCGGCACAGGCTGTAGTGGAGTCTGTGTAAATAATCGCTACCGCCGTTGTAATTGGAAGAACCAAGTGTCAGTATGTTCTGAATGCTGAAAAGAGTCTATGCGAAGGGGAACATCTGTGCGCCAACCGTGCGCCCCCGCTCATACTCCTTGTGCTCAGACTACGCACCACAGACAAGAACCGCCGCCATGCGCAGCTCGTTCCTCACAAGTTCAATCACCGGCTCGCCTTCGCCCATCCTACAGCGCGCCGCCACCACGCACAAGGGGAAGCGCACGAGCGGGGGGACGCACACGTGCATGGTCAGCGCGTTTGCGAGCGTCGTGAGGGTGAGGAGGAAGGGGTCCCCCTCATGTGGCGTCGTAGGCGTGGGGTTTGCCAGCGTGGGCAATGGTTCCTGGGGGCGCGCTTTGGCCTGCTCGAAGACGGTGTCAGCAGCAAGGGCGAAGAGAAGAGTCTCGCAGCGCCTTCCAGCCAATCTGCCGTAAATGCGCTATCCAACACAGATATGGGTCGAATCGTTTGACAGACACTTGCAAAGGGCAAAGAGAGACCTCAAGGCTATCGAGGAAGAATTGAAGAAGAAGAAATGGAAAAAAGCGACCACCGACGTCGGAACTGTCGAGTCTGTGCGGGAGGACATCGCCAAAGCCAGCGGGAATTTAAGGTGAGCCATCCCCTTGTCATTCTCAATTTATGTATGGAATAAGCTCGGCCGTCTCCAGGAGAGATCTGAGCCATGCGACCGTCAGCTGCGGGATCTGGTAACGAGACTCGGTCTATGGATGGCGCATAGACCGACGCCGTATCAGAAGGCGCTACAGTGACGGTTCGCATACTATTCTGTGATTTCTGCGAGGTAAGAGATCGCTGGGAATAGGCCATACTTGTCCCACGATGACCAGATAACACTGGAACTGGTACTTGACTGGGTTGCTCATGTTTCTGATTCAACGCTTGTGAGAGTTTGGAAGGGGAGAAGCGCGCGGCAGATTCAGATGAAGGGGGAGAGGCTGGGGACTGCGGCGAGCGAGACTCGTTCGGCGTATCGGTGTCATAGCCACTGATACTACCTTCTTCGTCACGTTCGTGTGGAGAATCTTCACGCGGCGTAGGAACCTTCAACAAGAGACTGCGAGGCGGCGCGGGATCACAGGGTAGTTTGGCTACGGCGGACGACGAGGCCTGCGGTCCTCCTTGTGAGCCAGCCATGTCGTGGGTGAGACTGGTCTGCGCGGGTGCTGACCCCTCAGATCCACTGCTCGACTCTGAGTCGTCCAGAGCGCCTTCGTCAACATGCGCATGCTGAAAGGCCACGGGTTGTTCATTGACGACAGATCCCCGCCGGTGCTGGGGGCCGATATCGAGGCCCGACGCATGGGTGAGAGAATGACATGGGACGATGAAACGTAAGACAATGCCGTGCAAGAACGATGAAAGAGGACGAAACCTCTGAGCCGCTGTCCCCGCACCCCTACCTGTATACACACCCAGTTATCCGTTTCGATACTCCTCACCCGACAGGGTAGCTCACACACGCCCTCTCCGCTCGAGCGAGGCTATCGGTGGTGCCATTCCTTCCTTGAGCCGTCACGGTAAATCGTCGTTAACCGTCAATACCGAATTCGGTTGTGAGTGAGACCAGGTCAAACGGCGGCATGTGCTCCTCTGCTCCCTGTTTGCTCAACTGTGCTTATTATGCCCACTGGACCCAACCTTTCCTTTGACTGTTCCTTTGACTGTTCCTTTGACTGTTCCTTTGATTGTTCCTTTGATTGATCCTTTCACCCGCCCTCCGTTTACCTTCCTCTCACACGACCTTCCTTTCACTTTTCCTTTCACTCATCCCCATTCGTCACCGTCGTCCTGTCGTTGTCCTATTCATGCGTGTATCACACCCCACCCCGCTGCTCAATCCCCCTTTTGATGTCCGCCCTGGTGACCATGTTCTATCAACAAGAGTCCGACCATGATTCGTGACCATTCCGCCGTCTCGCCAGCCTCCTCCAAACAGGATGCTCGCGACTACGTTCCGCCCTGTCTTGCCTACGTCGACGCCGGCACGGCCATACCCCGAACCATAGCCTCTCCTCGACGGATTCTGCACGGTCCCGCGTCCTCTACTGGGAGCCATGCCGACAGATGTCCCGCGCACCTTACGTATGTGCCCGCCCGCGGCCTCGACCTCGCCCTCCGAGCCAACACGGACGGGGACATGGACCTAGACACGGCGTCCGTCAAGACCGCACCAGGGCCGAGTCTGCCCATCGTATCCACGCGGTCGCGCGCCCCACTCTCACACACGCCTCCGGCTCCACGAGGCTCCAGCCCACACGCTTCTGAATCACGTGCCCACGTGTCCGCCTCAGGCATGGGCTCCAGCCTGAATGAGAACGCACATGTCCGGGAGATGCGGGCTCAGACCCTGAACCGGCCGCAGGATCCCGCGCAACGTCACACACACACACTGAATGGAATACAGCACGGTCTGGGGTATAAAAACACTCCATGGGGGAATAAGGACGGTACCGATTCCCTCGGGGCCGTGCAGACGACGAGCCCGGGATCAGCGCCAAAAAACGAACTGCCGCAGCGCTGCTGCTTCCACAAAACGGCACCGAACCCACTTTTAAAGACCCCGTCCGTGTCTCTCCTTCGCCGACCGCTCCATCACCACGGCACCTCCTGGGTCCGCCGCCGTCACTTTGACCGGGCGCTCTCCACAACGGTCAGCAGTCCCAGCCTAAAACACCAACAATTTGCGTGTTTGTCAAACTATAGTAAGGGTGTGGTCATCAAAGCGGTGCTGCGGCCGATAATCTCGCTCGCGGCTCCACTCCGCGCCTGTGCTGCCGTCTGGCGCCTGCTCCGTATACCCCACGGCGCGCCCCGAGGCGGGTGCTGGGGAGGAGGCAGGGGATCATGCCCGCACCCGCTCTGCGATGGCTATGTCATTACTCCTTTCGTCAGATGGGTTCTTCCACTGGGTGATCCGACCGTCTAAAAACGGGTGGCTTGGCAGTGGATTCAGGGTGAACGCTAGATTCGATCAGTACGTCTGGTTCAAGGCAGGATTCGAGTCTTGCCATGCACCCGCTACGGATGGTTCTGCGTCTCTGTCTCTATATCTGTCTCGGACCTCTCTGCCTGTCTCGCACGGATGGCGGGGGTGGTATCCACATGGGCGGCCAGTGGGGGATGCATTTTTGTGGCCCTGCGGGGCCGGGGTGCGGTTGCTTGTGCGGGGATTTGTTGAGCCGCTCAACGAGCTTATTCGGCAGCTGTCGCCCTTGCACTCCATGGAGCGTGTCTCTCTAATAGAAGCAGAGTTTAGTTAACCAACCCTTATAAAATTATTACCCGCTATTTTATCTGCATTAGGGTGCGCCGCTCCTGTTGCCTTACACCCTTGTCTTTCTTGGCGAGGCCCTCGCGAGTGGGATTGGTGTAGTGTTTTTTGCGCGGGGTTCATCGTGGCAGCGTGCGCACGGGAGCGGCTTCGTGCTTTGCCGTGCGTGTTGTTTCATTGGGGCCCCTGTTTGTTGCCTTCGAGATGCCTGCATACCATTCAGGTCAGGGCGCTTGGTGGCGCGCTGCTTGAACGGCCGTTGTGTACGTGGCCTACTCTGCGCTGTTTTGTTCTGTCGTCACCTTAACCATGCGCGACATGGTCTGACCCACTCACCTTTGCATTCCATTGGAGCCATTCCCCCGTCTTCTTGCCTGTGCGTCGGCCCTCTACCCCCCGCGCCCGCGCGCCCACTATCCTGTCTGTCTACGTGCTGCGTAGCGTGTAGTTGATGGGCGTGGGCAGTGTTGTGTCAATGAGGTGGCCTGATGCGCTATGCAGACTCGTACGACGTTGTGCTGGCCCTTGTTCTGGATGACGACGGTTTCTCCCACATGACTCATCCGGCGCTTGAGAGATGAATTGTGCACGTGGTGCCACGTGTCCCCAGCGGGTTCCTTCGGCTTCAGGTTCCTGGCTTCGGGTTCCTGACTATATACTTACTCTTCTTGCGCTTCTTCCTCCCGATCTTGGCAACTTCCCTTTCTGTTGCCAATTGGAGTTTGGCGCTGGATGTTTCGATTGACTGCCTTTTCGGCTGCTTCCGTCGTTCCGTGCGGCGGTTATAGCTCCGGTCCCCGCTTGCTGTATGGCGCAACTCGTGTGCGCATTCCGTGGAGGACGACTGTGGAGACGTTTATATTCTGCTATTTTCACCGTCTTCCATTCTTTTGTATTTTTATTTTTAATTCTTGCTCCTCTCCACGCACACCAGATAATTGCTGACACCTACTCACAGGGGTGACAAGAATGTGCTTCCAAAACCGCGCAGACTCCGCGGACAGGTCGATTTTGGCCAAGAGCACGCCCGTGTCGCAACGTGTGCTGCACCGAACCGCCTCGGGAGATAGTACGAGCAGCACTGGGACGGGTGCCATCGCTGCATCAGCCATGTAAGAGATAAGGGAGAGTCCTGCTCTGCCGTACCTTAAGCCGCAGCGCAGATAGAGGAGAACGCGTATGAGGATCTTGTGGATGGAGGCGTGGGAGTGGGCTGCAGCTGCCTCAAGTGTGGTAACCACCTCGCTCACAGACAATAGGTGGGTCTCCTGTGTACGCTCAACTGCCCAATAAGGCAACCCGTCCTGGTGCTGAGGACGGGTTTGCATGTTTGCATGGCCGCCGAACGGTATTCAGCTCATCAGTCGCATGCTGATGGTGATTCGGAAGTGGGACTCAGGTAAGATTGAAATTAGTACTTTGGGTTTACTATGAAGGTGCTCAAGCACGAGACAGACCTCGTTCTTCTGCTTCTGTGTATTTACACTCTATCTCGCCCACATCCACGCCAACACAACGCTTACTGAGCTACTGTACCTGGAAGGAATAAATGGGCACGGAGAAGGGAGCGTGAAGGGAGTGACGAGGAGATGATGCGAGAAGAAATGAAGGGTGAGTGATTTGGCACAGGCTGTAGTGTAGTCTGTAAATAATCGCTACCGTCGTTGTAATTGGAAGAACCAAGTGTGAGTATGTTCTCAATGCTGAAAAGATACTATGCGAAGGGGAATATCTGTGCACAAACCGTGCGCCACGGCTCGTGCTACATGTACTCAGACCTCAGACTATGCACCACGCCCGCCCCGCTCCGTCTGCGGGTGCAGCGCTCCTTCCTATGCTCAGCGCGGGCATGACCCATGCGGGCACACGCGTGGAAGGGTTTATGGTCGGCCGGGAGCCGCGCTGTCCCATGCACAGCGTCAGCGCTTCCGCAGCACGTTCATCATGATCGACGGCTGTGTGAGCGCCGCGATCACAAGGAAGAATGACCCTGTGCATCGCGGCGCGAAGCGCCCCGTGCCCAGACAGAGCGGGCGGTGGACAGGGGGGATGACGTCAGTGGGTTGACCTTGGTCGCAGACAGCGGGCGTGGATTGAGGCAGGGATGGTGGTGGACAAGTCGAAGGAGGAGCCGGAGGGGGTGGGGCGCAGGCAGAGGCGAGGGTCGGCGGTGTGGGGGCACAGGGGAAAGGACGGCTGGGGTGGGGGTGGGGGAGGGGCGGCGAGGCAGGGGCGGCGAAGACAGGCGCAGGTGCACGGGGAGGGACCGGCCGGTCGAATGCCAGGCGGATGCCTGCATGAAAGCGGGCCGCGTCAGCACGAGTGCGTAAAGAATGGAGGTTAAAAATGAGGAATTGAAATGCGTGATGTGGGACGTCGGACACGCAACACGCACCCGATGCAGCTTGTGGACGTGGGGTACATGTTCGCGGCCTCGTCCTCGGGGCCGTGGGCGGACGTGGCGAGCCGTTTGAGCACGGGGAGGTGGAGTGCGTGAGCTGCGCGCACGGGGGTCTGGTACGGGAGGTCTAGGTCTGTCCACGTGCGTTATGCCCCTGCCACCGGACGGCGCTTCATGGCTCCAAGGCCGACGCCGGGGGCACGTGCATGCGGGATGCCGATGGTGTACTTCTGCGCGACGAGAATCGCCGCCATGCGCAGCTCGTTCCGCACAAGTTCAATCATCCGCTCGGCTTCGCCCATCCTACAGCGCGTCGCCACCACGCACATGGGGAAGCGCACAAGCGGGGGTGACGCACGCGTGCGTGTAGAGCGCCTTTCCAAGCGTCGTGAGGGTGAGGAGGGAGGGGTCCCTCTCATGGAGCGTCGTGGCCGCGGGGTTTTCCAGCGTGGGCGATGGGTCCTGGGAGCATGCTTTGGCCTGCTCGAACACGGTGGTGGTGATGGGGTGGAGGAGAAGAGCGGCTCTGGATCATCGTCGTGCAGAATGGGGGGAGCCGCCCCGCGTGCGTCTGCTCCGCCATCTCCGGCGCAAGGGACACGGCTGGTATGCACGCGAGGGGGGTGGACACGAGGAGAGGCGGACCCCATGAGGTGTGCCAATCGTGGGGCACGCCGCGGGTGTCGCCTCGAGGTGGAACAGCGCGGTCGAGTGCGACGTCCCTGACATCATGTCCGGTGCCTCTGCTGCGCTTGACGTAGTGATGCTCCCAGCTGTGACTCCAGTAATGGAAACTCTCAGTCCGGTGGGACATAACACCTGTTGGAGTCGCGGGACCTCGTTCAGAAATTATGTGCGGCAGTTGTCAGGTGATAGCCCTTTGCGACATGGAAAATACAGACGAAATTGAGCTGTGCGTCCCCTGCTGGCTGCCAGAATGCCTTCTGAGACAGATCTGTATAAGTTCCTAAATTTCGAATAGCCGCCGGTTACCCGGGTCTGCACTCTGCAGTTTGTTGACAATGTCATGTGACATCATGTAGTGTCCGTGCCCACAGGATCGCTAGCTCTCTCTTCAACGCCAAAACAAAAAATGCGAGAAAACGAAAGCATCCGCCTATTAACCTAATCTCCTCTGAAGAATCAACTCGGAATGGTGCAGCGTTTCCTTCCATCCATGTACTATATATCTTTCGCCTAAGAACAGCGACTGGGAATCGAAGTCCATTCCTCAACATGTGGCCCGTGACAAACACCCTCCCTGTTTATCTAGCTTGTCTAGCATTTCGGATGATGAGGATGAAGCCGACCTCGAGCGCTTGCAGATAAAGCACTTTACCTTTACTCAGTATGACTCGTGGAGGATGACAATGCGCTGGCACCGCACATGCTCTACATCCCCTCCATCTACTTGACACCTCCCTCGCTTCAGCAGACACATTCCGGTCCATTTCTTGTGGCAAAGGACCTTTCGACGCCGTCACGGTGCAATCAAGGATCTTCATGCAGGGACTGCTCTCCCTCTTCGCCTCGCGCGCCACGGGAATGTCGTCTAGCATCGAGCAGCGGGGCCGTGCGCGCTGGCGGGGCGGACGCGCGGCACAGGCACGGGAAACGCTGCCAGTTTACTTACACAGCAAGCACTGTCCCGCAGAAACCGGAGAGTAATTAAGATGTCAGCAAAAAACCACTGACTTTGGAGAATGGTGGGAGCATAGACTCCAATCTTAATGTATGGAGCCTTGTGGTTTTTGCAGGGCAGCTTTGTAGATCCAGACTTTACAGTAATTAGACGCGGCGTACCACAGGAAAGTAATCGCGGGCGCGGCCTTAAATGTGGCCAGTTGCACCCGCCACAATACATCCGGCAGCCAAGCTGACAAGAATACTGATATTTTTCAAGAAGGGAGACCCAAACAACTCATGAGACCTATGGCTGAAGTATAAAATGATGGAAGATGGCGAGAACAATCTAGAACAGAAGGGTCTCCACACTCCTCAAGTGCGCACACGAAAAGGTTGCGCCGTAAACTAGCAAGTCAGGACCGGAGCTATGTACACAGGCGCATAGAACCGACAGAAGCAGCAGAAGCAAGCAAAAGAAGCACCCACAACTTCCGATCGACGACAGAAGCACGACAAGGACAGAAGCGCCGTCGCGCCAAGTTACCGAGAGAAGGGAAGAAGCAAGGAAGTTACATAAGATGTAGCCAGGAACCCGAAGCCAAACGAACAGAGCCTGGGACACGTGGCTGTCATGCACAGGCGGAATTCACCGGGGACGCCGTATGCGGGTCACGTGGGCCGTGGGAGAAACCGTCGTCACCCGTGGGCGGACGCAGCAGAACCTCGGACACGCAGAGCAGCCAGAACGACATTTGTGTATATAAATAGACCGATCGCGCCACATATCACAGCAGTACCCGCTCGCGCACATTAGACCAAAGCCCCTGTACCCGGGGCTGAATCCGAATACTCCATATCTGTTCCACTCCTGCACTTCGGCCTCGGTCCTCCTCTGCGCGCTGCGCGATACTCACATATACACCCTTCTCGCGCCTCAAACAAGCCTGCCATTGTACTTTCTCCCCATGTCCGAGTGTGGCGGCGAATGCGGGTGCCTGGCCGCCTGTCGCGCACGGGCCACACCTCCCGGTACCACTCCTGGCACGTGTCCAAAACGTCACTGCTTCCCCACGCTCAGTTCCGAAGAGCCCCGCTCGATCAACTCGCTCGTGTGGGACACGTGCCAGGAGGTGGCGCAGTTTATATCACGATCGTGATAGAAGTGATCGATCGACCGTGGATCAGATGTATTGATGATATACCCATTTTGGGTCGATTCACATCAAGCGCGCAGGCCGCTTCGCTGGCCACGCCACAAGGCACGCATCAATTTGGGAACCAGAAGCCCTGAAGCAAGCACTCACCGTGAGAAGCGCGCGCGTACTCCGATCTTGTTTCTATTCTCGGCACCCGGCAGCGCGCGGTGCCGCACTTCCCTTCGATTCAGTTGCGACTCATCACACGTGGCGGTATAACTGTTAGGTACGCACCGGTGAATTATGTAAGGGTCGGTATCCTGAAGTCAACCTGTGCCTTGATCTGTGCGAGGTTGTAATGATGGTATACGAAGAACATTCACGGTGCTGATCTTCCATGGCAGAGACCTTGACGGACAGGCAACGGACCTGCTGCCGCCGCCGGGTTGGCATGTTTTCATGGCCGCCGACTGGTCTCTAGCTATCAGTCGCATGTTGATGGTGATTTTGAAGTGGGACTCTGGTGAGATTGCAATTTAGTACTTTGGGTTCACTATGAAACTCCTCAAGCACAAGACAGACTTCGTTCTTCGGTGTATTTACATTCTATCTCACCCACATCCCCGCCAACACAACGCTTACTGAGCTACTGTACCCGGAAGAAATAAATGGGCAAGGAGAAGCGAGTGCGAAGGAAGCGATGAGGAGATGATGCGAGAAGAAACGAAGGGTGAGCGGCTCGGCACAGGCTGTAGTGGAGTCTGTGTAAATAATCGCCACCGCCGTTGTAATTGGAAGAACCAAGTGTCAGTATGCTCTGAATGCTGAAAAGATTCTATGCGAAGGG
Source organism: Gautieria morchelliformis (assembly GCA_015179125.1). Taxonomy (NCBI): domain Eukaryota; kingdom Fungi; phylum Basidiomycota; class Agaricomycetes; order Gomphales; family Gomphaceae; genus Gautieria; species Gautieria morchelliformis. The sequence goes on from WHVA01000737.1 coordinate 9,737, forward strand.
GAACATCTGTGCACCAACCGTGCGCCCCCGCTCGTACTCCCTGTGCTCAGACTACGCACCACAGACAAGAACCGCCGCCATGCGCAGCTTGTTCCGCACAAGTTCAATCACCGGCTCGCCTTCGCACATCCTACACGCGCCGCCACCACGCACACGAGGAAGCGCAGGAGCGGGAGGACGCACGCGTGCATGGCCAGCGCGTTTGCGAGCGTCGTGAGGGTGAGGAGGAAGGGGTCCCCCTCATGTGGCGTCGTGGGCGTGGGGTTTGCCAGCGTGGGAGATGGTTCCTGGGGGCGCGCTTTGGCCTGCTCGAAGACGGTGTCGGCAGCAAGGGCGAGGAGAAGAGTCTCGTAGCGCCTTCCAGCCAATCTGCTGTAAATGCGCTTCATCCTCCACGATCTGCCGCGTCTGACCCTCGCTCAGCCTGGTCGGGTAAGTAATGTTTGGCACGAGGCCGCTCGTCTGCATATTTCTCGTGTCATCCATATTCGATAGACCAAGCGTGGGTACTGTGGCAGACACAGCGCGGTGATGATGAGGAGACTGCCGACGTGTGGACATCTCTTCGGCAACAGCCATGCGACCATCTGCTTCGGGATCTGGTAACGAGACTCGGTCTATGGATGGCGCATAGACCGACGCCGTATCAGAAGGCGCTACAGTGACGGTTCGCATGCTATTCTGTGATTTCTGGGTGGTAAGAGATCGCTGGAAAATAGCCATGCTTGTCCCACGATGACCAGATAACACTGGGACTGGCACCTGACCGGGTTGCTCATGTTTCTAATTCGACGCTTGTGAGAGTTTGGAAGGGGAGATGCGCGCGGCAGATTCAGAAGAAGAGGGCGAGGCTGGGGACTGCGGAGAGCGAGACTCGTCCGACGTATCGGTGTCATAGCCACTGATACTGCCTTCTTCGTCACGTTCGTCGGGAGAATCTTCACGCGGCGCAGCAGGAACCTTCAACAAGAGACTGCGAGGCGGCGCTGGATCACAGGGTAGTTTGGCTATGGCGGACGATGAGGCCTGCGGTCCTCCTTGTGAGCCAGCCATGTCGTGGGTGAGACTGGTCTGCGCGGGTGCCGACGCCTCAGATCCACTGCTCGACTCTGAGTCGTCCAGAGCGCCTTCGCCAACAGGCCCGACGCATGGCGAGGCGGTGTGTAGGAGGAAGGACGGGAAGAGCGGTGGAAGCCCTGCGCGATACCGTGCCCAACTTGGTGGAGGATGACATCGATGGGTCGTGCGACGAATTCGGGGAGAAGGGACGTGAGAGACGAGAGGAAAGTGGACTTGGTTTCGAGCGGGGGGATCGCGACGAGGAGGAAGGCGTGCTGTTTGTCATCTAATCAGCTCTCGTGCAGTACGAGTACGAGCTTGTTTTTATGGGATGCGTGTCAATGCGTGTACTCCCTGATGTAACAGTAGCGGGTGGTATGGCTATTGAAAAAGTCGCGGCCACCGAGGGAAGATACTGACACAGACGTGGGAGACAGCTGGCTCGGCGCCTCTATATGCGACGACGGCTTCAACGAGTATTCAGATGTCGGTGACGTACCTTCCAAGTCCACAGGCTGGGACAGGAGCAGCAGCCACGTCTGAGCAGCATGGAACTGTCCAGCCCCCCTTGCTCGCTGCAGACTCGTTAAACCCAGTTAAGACTGTGAAGGATAAGGACCTGCCTCCGCGTTAATCTCGCATACTCTTAGTCTGTCTCCATCGAAGACATACGATTTTGCCAGGCGTTCGAAGGTCGAGTGGTCAAAAGGGGGAATGTCTTCCACGCCAAGGGTTTGTTGATAGGGCACATAAACAGGATCACTCGTTGCTTTGGGGCGGAGGCATAGCTCTTGCAGCGTGTCCACACCGTATGGGTCGCTAATAAGAGAGACACGACATAGCACAGCGTGGGTGACATCTATAAGCTCACACATCATCATATGGCAATTCGACGATTGGCTGCTTGTTCACGACAAACGCGAGACTGCCGTACGCAGTCCAGGACATGGCCACTCTTGGAATGGCGTCGAGCGGTCTGAAGCTTTCCCGGAGGTCGTGCTGTGAGAAAGTGCCGTTGACGTGTTGCGCCCAGAGTCTGTGCGAGCCGGCGAAGGCGATGTCTGCCTTGCAAGTCTGCACACGAACACAACTGAATATGTTCACCGCGTACCGGTGATGCCGCCCTCCGCGTCATCCAGAGCCCACTTACCGATCCACGCGCGACGTATGTCCCAAATCTCGACGGTCTCGCTCGCAGACTCGTTGTTAGACACGATCTGTATACCATTGAATTATAACCGAAATCGACGGATGAGTAACCTGAAATACGCACAGCAACCTCGCAATCGTAGCCCGGTCGCCAACACGCATTTCGCACCGGGAAGGGCGTGTAAACCGTACGGAAGGAGCTTGGGCCCATCTTCTTGTTCAGTAGGATTGCGTCGCGATTGCTCGTATTTGCAGGAATGGAAACGCCTGGCGGCAAGTAGAGGTCCCAAACCTGCAACGATGCGTGTGAGACCAGAACTGCCCAGTGCTGATTAGCACAGGAGCAAATACCTTCACTTGCCGATCCATCCCACTCGTTACGAGCCACACCAAGCCTGTTTCTTTCATACTGAGTAACTGCCAGTCCATTGATGGTACGGACGATGAGTGCGCGAGCATGATTAGTTCCAGGGTGAGTGCTCTATTGCGGAGGTCCCGTCTACAGTTCCAATGATGAACACGACGTGGACTATATATAGTATGACTGAATTCACCCACCGCTGAATATTGCCGCTCTCCAGACCAGTACAGACGATCATGGGATTTGAGGGAGCGGGAGATAGGGCTAGAGTGCGGATCCCAGTGGGGTGGTATACTTTCATAATGGAGGATGGCGGGCTCCGGAGGTCCTAGAGTGCGAAGCGGGTCGCAATACTGAGACTTTGGCAGAGGGTAAACGTTACCCATAAGCGTAGGTGCCCGTCCTGTGAGCCGCTAGCAAAGAGGTAGGGCAGGAATGAAGAGATAGCTAGCTTCTTGACTGCGCGCTTGCGTTCCTTTATTCTCGTCTCTGGCTGCGTAATGTGAGTACTCCTCTGGGTTACGCATGGAACCCACGCCTACGCACCATACCTTGCCCCCGACTTGTTAACATCCCAATAAATGATCTCTCCATTCCTCGCACTAGTAACGATCTTGTTGTCGAACGCTTCGTGCGCGTCACGCTGAGACGCGTCGCAAGCTGACGAAGAGCGAAACACTCGCTTCCGCGTGCCCACATGACATCGGTCAGAGCACTGTCAATCTTCAGCCCGGAACCCGTCCACACGCATCCGTCGAGCTGCCGCTAGAAATCGGCCTAATATGGGGTCGAGATGGCGACTTCCGCGCGCGAATGGGGTCAGTTATGCGTAGAATTCGAAGTACTACACAGTGAGGTCATAGCATCGAGTATGTCAAACACCCTATATACACGGAATCACGACGTCGGAAATGAACGAACCGTCCGTCCCAGCGAGAACACATCTCGAGCCATCTTCGGATGTGGCAAATGTCCCTCCACCGACGGTGCCTGCGCGAGGATATCGTACTGTTCTCGAGGGGCCCTGATATTCGTGATGTCTTTGGTCGGTGTAGACCTGAGGTTGCATCGCACTTGCAAGGATCGATATCCTTGTGGTCGCCAAATTTACCGGCGTCTGCGGCGCTTTGCCACCCGCAGATCGGGCCGCGGTGCGGGCACGTGACCTCTCTTACGCGTTTTCTCACCATGTAAATTCGGTGGAATAACTACATACCTGAGGTACGTTTCGGGGAGGCCAAAAACTAACACACAAGGCAAGATCACCTGCGTGTGCATCAGATGCACAAGGGTGAGAAACAATGCCCCGTGCAAACGTTTTGACATTGTCTGGGGTAAATGTACAGGAGGGTAAGTTCCTGCAGATCATCATCACACTCTAATAGGTCCATCCAGACTCATAGCCCTCATGCAAGTGCACATTAGTGAGGTGCGCCGTATGGTGGAGGTGCACCGTAGTGAGAGGGGCGAACGGTGCATGTGTGTAAGAAGTTGGATTGAGCCGACCTCAAAAGACTAGCTTGGAAGGATTCGCTGAGGACAGGTAACTACCAAGTCGTAATTCGGGGTCAAGAAGCTCTACGTACATGTAACTAACCAGGATATCTTATATACTGTTGTACGAGAGCTGTTTCTCGGCAATAAATGGGTCTCTGTTCAGGACTCAGATTGAGTGTTGTACGGTACAACGTGCACGTACTGAGAAGTGGGATACGGTCACCGTATGTAGAGGCGTAAGGACGGTCGGCGGCAGAATCTACGACCCACACAAAGGATGTCCTTTTCGAGCGACACGCAAAAATATTAGCAATCAGCGTCAGCGAGAATCGACCTGTATCCAGGGAGGTGGCATCGGGTGGGAGGCGTAGTCGATGTCTTGAAGTGTGGTGACGTTTTGATTAGGATCGGTCACCAGATGATGCGTGGGACATTCTATTTTTATAGAGATAAAATGAGTCAGGCACGCGAAGATCATAGCCTTCGTACGTAACATAGCCATTGCGTCGCAGCTGCCCGAGCTAAACCGTACGATCTGGTGGCGGCGCCCCCGGTGTCAGGATCAACACATGTAGACCGATGGGAGTGAAGTTAAGTTGACTCCCGAAGATTTTTGCTAAACGTCACACGTCCCCAAGCTAAGCTGTCCCGATGAGATGTGTACTACCCATCCTGGCTAATGCGTTCCTTCGGCTTCGGGGTCCTGGCTTCGGGTTCCTGGCTACTTCACTTCTTGCGCTTCTTCCTCCCGATCTTGGCAACTTGCCTTTCTGTTGCCAATCGGAGCTTGGCGCTGGATGCTTCGGTTGATTGCCTTTTCTGCCGCTTCCGTACTTCCGTGTGCCGGTTATAGCTCCGGTCCCCACTTTGTGTACGGCGCAACCTTTTTTTGTCCATGAGCGCGGAGAAGTATGTTCCATCGGGTGTCTACTCGGTAGCGTTCTCTCCAGACGGCAAGCGCATCGTCTCGGGATGCGATGACGAGACGATCCGGGTCACCGGGTGTGGGACCCAGAAATGCTTCTTTCTTATATCACCGAGCTTGAGTAGCCGAGATATATATATACTGAGCGCTCGGCACCTTACTTCCACACGCCGATCAGGGCAGGTATTGATGAGTGTGGCGTGATGGATGATCGCCGCGTGATCGCGATCGTGTGGCGTGATTCATGATTGTGGTCGCGTGGCGTAATTGATTTGCGGGTGGCTTGATCGTGATCGGTTGGCGCGTGCCTGATCAGGGTCGTGACGCGCCACGTCATCATGGCTCCCGTGCGTAACTGGCGATTCTCAATGGCCGTCTATTGCTAGAGCCTTTCTATTCACCCTCCGACCCTAGAGTATACCTGTCCTGAGACTCTGCGTCCACCTTCCACAGTTGTTCCCTCTTCCCACTTTCCGGCCCCTGGTAGTGTGCGTGTGCGTACCGTCTGCCTCTTGGCACTCCACCTTTCCTGTTGTTCCCTCGTTCTCGTTCCTTTCCTGTCTCCCTCCATGCCGCTTGTGGCGCCTCCCTGTCCATCCCGCAACTCCTCTCACTATACGCACTACTCTCGCCTTCACCCACTCCTCCACCATGCGACATCAGTACATCTATCTGTCGAACGCAAGAGCACGTGCGCAGTCTACGCCATGTGTCGGGCGTGTCGTGGTATTTCTTGGGTCCTGCGTTCCTTCAGGCCGGGCGCCCTCCCTTCCCATATTTGTGTCCCAAAGCCATCTCGCGTTCTCGCCTAACAGCCTTGTCAGGTCGGGCGTGACGTAGTATGGCATTCTGCAGTGCGTCCTTCCCTCACCCACACTCTCCAACCATCGCGTCCCATCCTGGTATCCAGCTCGACGGCATCAACGGCTGCTTCACGTCCGCCTGTCATTTGTCAGCATTAAGGTCTATGACCTTGGAGTTGAGGCCTGAGGGGGTTAAATGGTGCCGATGGGTGTCGCGGGAGCTAGAGGATGTGTTGCAGGCGACGATGAGAGAATGAAACGACACGGCGAGAGGACAACACGCGAAAATGAGGAGTGGGACGACTCGTATGGACGAGCGCCCACGCTCGCACCCGCGTGGACTCTCAGACCAGGGAGAATGATGGGGTGGGACGATGAGATCATTGAGATGAGAGAACAGCAGGATGAGAATGAGAGGGAAGGGTGAGAGGGAAGGATGAGAGGGAAGGATGAGAGGGAAGGATGAGAGAATGACATGGGACGATGAAGTCGTGAGAGATGCCGCGCACTAACTATGAAGAATGGACGAAACCTCTCGAGTTAATGAGTACGGTGGATGACGCATCGACACTGCACTGCGTCAAGGAGCCAATGAGTCGATCCTGAATCAATTCAGCCCACACTCATCCTAACCCACCCGGCGTGAGTCTGAGGTATTCGGCTATAGTGTTGAGCGTAAACAACTTGCGTTCGACACATACTTGGAGGGAAGCCCTCGGTGAGGCGGATACCTGATAATTGAAATGTTCCACCCTCCCCCATATTCTTGAGTTGACGCTCTGGTCAACGTAAGGATAACATTGAGCCAAGGAAAGATGGGGAAAAACCAGAAAGTCCCTCTACGCCTACGTCCAAGACAGAATCATTCTTGACAGGCGGGACAATGTGATCTACCGTGGAGTTACCGAAGCCAATCAACCAGCCCGCTCTCCGTCCCGATCGGCAGGTTTCGTCGCTCCCGACCCTCCAACACGCATTCCCGCCAGTCGTCGTCGAGCCCATCCTTCCGACGCCGACGCCCCTACCGCCTCTCCCATATTCCCCGTCCCAAGCCACCCTAGCTGAGCAGATTGCCCTTATTAACCTCCGCGCCTCCTCGCCCGCTGTCCGCGCACCCCAACCTGCATACCCGCCAAGCTATCCGTTTTCCGCTCGAACGAGGCTATCGGTGGTGTCCTTGCCTCCTCGAGCTGCGGTAAATCGTCATTAACCGTCAGTACCGGGGATTCGGTTGCGAGTGAGACGTCCTGCGTCTCCCAAACATACGGTTTCTCCCACGTGACCCCGCCAGCGCTTGAGAGATGAATTGGCCCCACGGCGCCACGTGTCCCTAGCTTTACTCCTACGGCTTCGGGTTCCTGACTTCGGGTTCCTGGCTTCGCGCTTCTTCCTCGTGATCTTGGCACCTTGCCGCCGTCCCTGTGGTTCTTCTGTACTTGGAGTTTGGCGCTGGATGCTTCCATTGATTGCGCTTTCTGCTGATTCCTTAGTTCCGTACCACCTGTCCCCGCTTGCTGTACAGCGCAACCCCTTTCGTGTGAGCATTCCGTGGAGGAGGAGTGTGGAGACGTTTATATTCTATTATTTTCGCCGTCTGCCATTCTTTTCGATTTTTAGTTTTAATTCTTGCTCCTCTCCACGCACACTAGATAGTCGCTGACACCTACTCACAGGGATGACGAGAATGCCCTTCCGACCCGCACCGACTCCGTGTACAAGTGTAGTTTGGCCAAGAGCACGGCCGTGTCGCAACGGTGCCGCACCGGACTGTCTTGGGAGATAGTGCGAGCAGCATTGGGACGGGTGCTATCGCTGCATCAGCCATGTATAAGATAAGGGAGAGCCCTGCGCTGCCGTATCTTAAGCCGCAGCGCAGATAGAGGAGAAAGCATATAGGACCTTGTGGATGGAGGGGTGGGAGTGGGGCTGCAGCCGCCCCAAGCGTGGTGACCACCTCTCTCACGCTCCACTGCCCAATAAGGCAGTCCGTCCTGGTGCCGAGGCCGTGTTTGCATGGCCGCCGCCCGGTCTTCAGCTATTAGTCGCATGCTGATGGTGATTTTGAAGTGGGACTCTGGTGAGATTGCAATTTAGTACTTTGGGTTCACTATGAAACTGCTCAAGCACGAGACAGGCCGCGTTCTTCTGCTTCTGTGTATTTACACTCTATCTCACCCACATCACCGCCAACACAATGAGACTGTACCTGGAAGAAATAATTGGGCAAGGAGAAGCGAGCATGAAGGAAGCGACGAGGAGATGATGCGAGAAGAAACGAAGGGTGAGTGGCTCGGCACAGGCTGTAGTGGAGTCTGTGTAAATAATCGCTACAGCCGTTGTAATTGGAAAAACCAAGTGTTAGTCTGTTCTGAATGCTGAAAAGTTTCTATGCGAAGGGGAACATCTGTGCACCAACCGTGCGCCCTCGCTCGTTCTCCCTGTGCTCAGACTACGCAGGAACCGCCGCCATGCGCAGCTTGTCCCGCACAAGTTCAATCACCGGCTCACCTTCGCTCATCCTACAGCGCCCCGCCACTACGCACACGGGGAAGCGCAGGAGCGAGGGGGCGCACGCGTGCGTGTACAGCGCGTTTGCGAGCGTCGTGAGGGCGAGGAAGGGGTCCACCTCATGTGGCGTCGTGGGCGTGGGGTTTGCCAGCGTGGGCGATGGTTCCTGGGGGCGCGCTTTGGCCTGCTCGAAGACGGTGTCTGCAGCAAGGGCGAGGAGAAGACTCTCGCAGCGCCTTCCAGCCAATCTGCCGTAAATGCGCTTCATCCTCCACAACCTGCCGCGTCTGCTCCTCGCTCAGCCTGGTCGGGTAAGTTATGCTTGGCACGAGGCCTCTCGTCAGCATATTTCTCGTGTCATCCATATTCGATAGCCCAAGCGCGGGTACTGTGGCAGACACAGCGGGGTGATGATGAGGAGACGGCCGACGTGTGGACAGTACCTTAAGCTGCAGCGCATACGAGAAATTGGTGCTTTGGGTTTACTATGAAAGTGCTCAAGCACGAGACAGGCCTCGTTCTTCTGCTTCTGTGTATTTACACTCTATCTCACCCACATCCCCGCCAACACAACGCTTCTACTGTACCTGGAAGAAATAAGTGGGCAAGGAGAAGCGAGCGCGAAGGAAGCGACGAGGAGATGATGCGAGATGAAACGATGGATGAGTGACTCAGCACAGGCTGTAATGTAGTATATAAATAATCGCTACAGCCGTCGTAATTGGTAAAACCAAGTGTTAGTATGTTCTGAATGCTGAAAAGAGTCTATGCGAAGGGGAACATCTGTGCACCAACCGTGCGGGCCGTCTCGTGCGGCCTGTACTCAGACTACGCACCACGGACAAGAACCGCCGCCATGCGCAGCTCGTTCCGCACAAGTTCAATCACCGGCTCTCCTTCGCCCACCCTACACGCGCCGCCACCACGCACACGAGGAAGCGCAGGAGCGGGGGGACTCACGCGTGCGTGTACAGCGCGTTTGCGAGCGTCGTGAGGGTGAGGAGGGGGGTCCCCCTCATGTGGCGTCGTGGGCGATGATTCCTGGGGGCGCGCTTTGGCCTGCTCGAAGACTGTGTCGGCAGCAAGGGCGAGGAGAAGAGTCTCGCAGCGCCTTCCAGCCAATCTGCCGTAAATGCGCTTCATCCTCCACGATCTGCCGCGTCTGACCCTCGCTTAGCCTGGTAGGGTAAGTGATGTTTGGCACGAGGCCGCCCGTCTGCATATTTCTCGTGTCATCCATATTAGATAGACCAAGCGCGGGTACTGTGGCAGACACAGCGCGGTGGTGGTGAGGAGACGGCCGACGTGTGGACATGCCTTCGGCAACGGCTATGCGACCGTCAGCTGTGGGATCTGGTAACGAGACTCGGTCTATGGATGGCGCATAGACAGACGCCGTATCAGAAGGCGCTACAGTGACGGTCCGCATACTATTCTGGGATTTCTGCGTGGTAAGAGATCGCTGGGAATAGGCCATACTTGTCCCACGATGACCAGATAACACTGGCACCGGCACCTGACCGGGTTGCTCGTGTTTCTGATTCCACGCTTGTGAGAGTTTGGAAGGGGAGATGTGTGCGTCAGATTCAGATGAAGAGGGCGAGGCTGCGGACGGCGGCGAGCGAGACACGTCCGACGTATCGGTGTCATAGCCGCTGACACTGCCTTCTTCGTCACGTTCATCGGGAGAATCTTCACGCGGCGCAGGAACCTTCAACAAGAGACTGCGAGGCGGCGCGGGATCACATGGTAGTTTGGCTATGGCGGACGAGGAGGCCTTTGGTCCTCCTTGTGAGCTTGCCATGTCGTGGGTGAGACTGGCCTGCGCGGGTGCTGACCCCTCAGATCCACTGCTCGACTCTGAGTCGCCCAGAGCGCCTTCGCCAACATGGGCATGCTGAAAGGCCACAGGTTGTTCCTTGAAAGACAGACTCCCACCGGTGCTCCCGACGCATGGCGAGGCGGTGTGTAGGAGGAAGGACGGGGAGAGCGGTGGGCACGGCGCGATACCGTGCTCAACTTGGTGGAGGATGACATAGATGTATCGTGCGTGGAATTCGGGTAGAAAGGACGTGGTAGACGGAAGGAAAGCGGACTTGGTTTCGAGCGGGGGGATGGCGACGAGGAGGAAGGCGTGCCTTTTGTCATCTGATCAGCTCTCGTGCGGTACGATAACGGGCTTATTTCTATGGGATGTGTATCAATGCGTATACTAAGCTGGGACAGGAGCAGCAGCCACGTCTGAGCAGCATGGAACTGTCCAGCCTCCCTTGCTCGCTGCAGACTCGTTAAACACCGTGAAAAGTGTGAAAGATAAGGACCTGCCCCCGCGTTAATCTCGCATACTCTTAGTCTATCTCCGTCGAAGACATACGATTTTGCCAGGCGTTCGAAGGCGGAGTGGTGAAAAGAGAAATGTCTTCGACGCCAAGGGTTTGTTGATAGCACATAAACAGGATCACTCGTTGCTTTGGGGCGGAGGCATAGCTCTTGCAGCGTGTCCACACCGTATGGGTAGCTAATAAGAGCGACATAAACATAGCACAGCGTGCGTGGGCGATATATATAAGCTCACACATCACCATACGGCAGCTCGACGACTGGCTGGTTCTTGGTAGCAAATGCGAGACTGCCGTACGCAGTCCAGGACATGGCCACTCTTGGAATGGCGTGGAGTGGTCTGAAGCTCTCCCGGAGGTCGTGCTGTGCAAACGTGCCGTTGACGTGTTGCGCCCACAGTTTGTGCGAGCCGGCAAAGGCGATGTCTGCCTGACAAGTCTGCACACGAACACAACTGAATATTTTCGCCGGGTACCGGTGATGCCGCCCTCCGCGTCATCCAGAGCCCACTTACCGATCCACACGCGACGTATGTCCCAAATCTAAACCGTCTCGCTCTCAGACTCGTTGTTAGACACGATCTGTATGCCATTGAATCATAGCCGAAAACGACGGATGAATAAGTTCAAATACACACAGCAACCTCGCAATCGTAGCCCGGTCGCCAACACACATTCCGCACCGGGAAGGGCGTGTGAAGCGTACGGAAGGAACTCGGGCCCATCTTCTTGTTCAGCAGCATTGCGTCGCGATCGCTCATAGTTGCGGGAATGGAAGCCCCTGGCAGCAAGCAGAGGTCCCAAACCTGCACCGCGTGTGAGACCAAACTGCGCAGTGCTGATTAGTTACAGGAGTAAATACCTTCACTTGGCGATCCATCCCACTCGTTACGAGCCACCCCAAGCCTGTCTCTTTCATACTGGGTAACACTGCCAGCCCACTGATAGCACGGACGATGAGTGCGCAAGGGTGATGCGTTCCAGGGGGAAGTGCTCTATTGCGGAGGTCCCATCTACAGTTCCAATGATGAACACGACGTGGAGTATACATACTATGACTGAATTCATTAAGTCTACCCACCGCTGAATATTACCGCTCTCCAGACCAGTACAGACAGTCATGGGATTTGAGGGAACGGGAGATAGAGCTAGAGCGCGGATCCCCGTGGGGTGGTATACTTTCATAATGGAGGTTGGCGGGCTCTGGAGGTCCTACAGCGCGAAGCAGGTCACAGGACTGAGAGTTTGGCAGAGGGTGAACGTTACCCATAAGCGTAGATGCCGGTCCTGTGAGCCACTGGCAAAGAGGTAGGGCAAGAATGGAGAGATAGCTAGGTTATTGACTGCGCGTTTGTACTCCTTTATCCTCGTTTCTGGTTGTGTTAACGTGAGTATTCCTCTGGGTTACGGAGGAACCCACGCCCACGCACCATACTTGGACCCCGACTTGTTAACATCCCAATAAATAATCTCTCCATTCCTCGCACTAGTCACAATCTTGTCGTCGAACGCTTCGTGCGTGTCGTGTCACGCTGGGACGCGTCGCAAGCTGACGAAGAGCGAAACACTCACTTCCGCGTGCCCACACAACATCGGTCGGAGCACTGTCAATCTTCAGCCCGGAACCCGTCCACACGTTGGTCCCAATTTCGATGCTCGCACAGCCTGAATAGTGCATACTCTGGCATCCGTCGAGCTGCCGCTAGAAATCGGCCTAATATGGGGACCTGGGGTCGAGATGGCGACTTCCGCGCGCGAATGGGGTCAGTTATGCGTAGAATTCGAAGTACTACATAGCGAGGTCATAGCAGCAGGTATGTCAAACAACACATATACACGGAACGCGGAAACGAACGAACGATCCTTCCCAGCGACAAGACATCTCAAGCCATCTTCGGATGTGGCAAATGTCCCTCCACCGACGGCGCATGCGCGAGGATATCGTACTGTTCTCAAGGGGCCCTGATATTTGTGATTCCTTTGGTCGGTGTAGACCTGAGGTAGCATCGCACGGTCCAGTAATTGCAAGGATCGATATACTTATGGTCGCCAAATTTGCCGGCCACTGCCGCTTTTGTCGCCCGCAGACTATCCCGCGGTGCGGGCACGTGACCTCTACGCATTTACGCGTTTTCTCACCGTGTAAATTCGGTGGAATAACTACATACCTGAGGTACGTTTCGGCGAGGCCAAACTAACACGCAATGCCAGATAACCTGTGCGTACATCGGATCCACAAGGGTGAGAAACGATGCCCCTTCCGTGCGAACGTTTCGACATGGTCTGCGGTAAATGACAATTGACAAATGTACAGGAGGGTAAGTTCATGCAGATCATCGTCGCGCTCTAATACGTCCATCCAGACTCATAGCCCTCATGCACGTGCACATTAGTGAGGGGCGCCGTACGGTGGAGGTGCACCGTAGTGAGAGGCGCGATACGGTGCACGTGTAAGAAGTCGGATTGAGCAGACCTCGAAAGACTTGGAAGGATTCGCTGAGGACAGGTAACTACCAAGTTGTAGTTCGGGGTCAAGAAGCTCTACGTACATGTCTTATATACTGTTGTACGAGAGCTGTTTCTCGGCAATAAATGGGTATCTGTTCGTGACCCAAGTTGAGTCTTGTACGGTACAAGGTGCACGTACTGAGAAGCGGGATACTGTCCCCGTATGTAGAGGCGTAAGGACGGCCGGCCGCAGAATTTAAGGCCCACACAAAGGATGTCCTTTTCGAGCGACACGCAAAATATTAGCAATCAGCGCCAGCTCTGGGGCGCCTTAGACTTGGCCTCTACAGGATTAGACTCTTTACACTGTAGGAAACAAGTATACACTTGCTCTTATATATTATATATAAAATTTTTGGCAAAGATAGCCTGTTTCCAGGAGCACTCCGTCCTATATCTGTATATGTCGTTGTTTTCCCAATTACGTGTATCTGGGTCGCCGCTCAATGGTTTAAGCTATGGGTATTGTGTCAATGGTGGTTCGATTCTGGTGCTGGTCTTTTTTCTTCGCAGATTCTCATTAATAAAGTTTCTATTGATTATAACATGGAGCAGTTAAGCTCACGAGGCACTCATACTACTTGAAATGCACGAACGAGGCTTTAGCGACTGGTGTGGGGGCGAGGGAGGGTCGGGTCAGTGAATGGTCGGTCCTCTTCGTGCGCCTGGCAGACGCGATACAAGTGAAAGTACTTTTTCCGTCTTTGTCTCATTTTTGATGGTTTATGTTTTATGTTTATTATGTTAATTCCCACCCAATGCCATGCCCCGACCACGCCATCTCCTATGAAAGAACTAAGAGACAATATCTCGAAGTCCCGAAGGTGCTCGGTGAGTGTCTATCCCCGAAGTATCCTGGCGCTAATTGCTATTTTTGCGTGTCGCTCGAAAAGGACATCCTTTGTGCGGGCTGTACATCCTCGGCGGCACCGTATGTGGACGCGAAGAGACGGTTCAGGTGAACCGGATGTGGAAGTTTGCACACGCCTGTATGTTACAGCAGGTTGTACATGTATGTTTCCAGCAGCCGGCGTCTGCTGGATCCCACTTCAACGGGACCCCGGGAACACGTGGCAGCTGTATTCGAAGTCCAGTCCCGTATAATGCGGCGCCTCGCGTCTTTTTCCATCTACTACCCACCTTGAACACTGCTAACTATGAACAACGTTGAGGGCAACGCCGAGGACAACGTTCAAGGCAACGTGACGGCACCGTAAGTCCACGATCACTTCTCTAGTGAGCCAACTGTTCACTCTACCCGTTCACTCTCCACCCCGAAGTACTCCTGCAGCAATAAGGGCGGTCAGTGTTACAGGAAAGACTCTTTCGTTTGCGCTGCCTATTGTATACTGACTCTACGCGATCGACAACAGACCTGAAATGCGTTCACCTTCCCAATGTCGGACTGTTCTGCAAACGTCCTGGTAACTACTACGTAAAACTCTTTGTCGATAAGGATGTCAAGAAAACTGCGGTAGCTGCGAGAGGCAGTACTGCCTCGTGGAATGAGACACTCTATTTGTGCGTTTAATTCCAGCGTTATTATCTTCACGCGACTTAAATCCATGCCCAGCAACGACTTGCATGGGTCCTCCGTATTAGCAATCGAAGTCTACGGGCGCCGTATCTTTACACGTGATGAATGCATCGGCTTTGCAAAGGAGAGGGTTGAGTTACTGGTTGCAGAGGGAGCAACAGGAGGTCAGCCCCCGTTGCTCGACGATTGAGTGCACACCTAATCATCGAATACGGCAGCCGTTCCTCGCACACTGCGCAAATCCGATAAGGCAGGGAACATGCACGAGGTTCAGACTGTCGTAGAGTTTACCGTTTCGTCTTTCGCGACGCCCGACGAGGCGCTGGACGACGAGTTAAACGAAGCAGTCAACGCAGCGCAAGGGGTCGATAATATGAACCTGGCGCCGTCCCTGCTTATTGGTGCAGGGAATGTTGTCGAAGGCGCCACTTCTGCCACCGATACTGTCATCCCGATAATGACGGCTTGGGGCCCCCTCTTAGACAAGGTCAAGCGGTTTACTGCGATCGTAGATAAGGCCTCAGAGGTATAGTTCAAATGCCGGGGTCTCCCAGGTCATCTCATGGACACGGTTTGCTTTATCCTAGGTCCATCCTTATGCACACATGGCATGGTCTATCCTGTCTATTGCGCACAAGGTAAACATGTCAGATCCACTAGCTGGGTGGATTTAGCTGAAATCTGGGATTGGCTCTATTTAGACGATCATTGATCAGATGGCCCGGGACGAAAGCATCAATGAGCTTGCGAAAACCGTTGGAGACACCTATACGTTCGTCCACTCGGCAGAGGCATTGAAGACAATTGATTCGCAAAAGCGAATTATTCTGTCTTTGACAATTGGCACGATACAGTGTGGTTACTTCATCCGCGACTATGCCAAATACAAGGACTTCTGTATGTTGGTTCCCACTCTGTCAGGTGGCGATAGCCTTTGTTGACCATCGTTCAGGGAAAAGAACCGCGAAAAATCTAGTGTCGGATGTCGACAGCAAGGTCAAACAATACCAGGACTCTTTTAGGAAACTCAAGTTGGAGTTAGAACAGCATGCCGTGATTCATACTGAAATCACTGTACTACGTGTTCTGAATATTGTCGGGGAAATCGGCGAGTTTTCTGATTTTGCGGCCTTTGCCCGGGCTAATACACTTTGCAACCAGCCGGGGAAGTTCAACTTAATGACATGCCCCACGCAAATGGCGCTCGTTTCGATCCTAATAAAGGATGTCTACCGGGTACTCGGGAGAAGGTTATTGCGGAGATATGGGACTGGGTCCACCAGGATAGCGACGACACCCCCCGGATATTTTTATTGAACGACGTTGCGGGTGCCGGCAAGTCTGCAATTGCTCACGAGGTCGCTAAACGATTTGACATGCTCAAACGTCTCGGATCGTCGTACTGTTTTGACCGCGGTCATCAGACAGAACGCTCCCCCAGCAATGTCTTTAGCACAATTGCTCGCGGTCTAGCTGATCTAGATCCAGAACGCAAGGCATCTTTATGGGAAGTGATTCGGGAGAATCGAGAACTTCGGACCACATTCGTGCCTAGTGAGCAATTCAAGAGGTTCATTCTAGATCCCGCCAAGGACTTAATCACCGTCGGACCGACGGTGATCGTCATTGATGCATTAGATGAGAGCGGAGATGAGAAATCTCGCCATGGTCTTTTGTCTGTTCTTGGCAACGAAGCTGCAGAACTGCCGTCCAATTTCCGTGTTCTAATCACTTCCCGTGCCGAAGAAGACATACAGGGCGCTCTTAGGAAGAAGCACGTTCTTTCCAGGTCCATAAGGCAGATTGACCCCAACCCCGATGAGGACATTTCCATGTTTGTGCAAGTCCAACTGGGTAACATTCCGGCCCTCGAGGAGAAATGGCCCAACAAAGCTTGGTGTACATTTTTAGTCGAGAAATCGGAAGGCTTATTTCAATGGGCATCCACTGCTTGTCTGTTTATAAAAGGAGATGGCTTGAAGGGTAGAGATCCTGTCGAGCAACTTGATATCCTTCGGGCATCGCAGAACACGCACCTCTGCCGGTTGGATGACCTGTATCATACCATACTCACGCAGTTATTTGGGCCGGGGAATAACGATAGAGTTATGGGTCGATTCCAATCGGTCATGGGCTGCCTACTGGCAGCCAAAGAGCCCCTGTCCATATCCGCCCTCCAGAAGTTGCACAATGACGGATCAGGAAATGCGGTGGATCTGATAGTTGGGCCAATGGGATCTCTGTTGAACGATGTCACTCAAACATCTGACCCAATTCGTCTGCTGCACACGTCTTTTCATGACTTCTTGACAGATCGCGACCGGAGTGGACCATACTACATCGACACGTCTTTACACCATGACGGTCTTGCGTTCTCGTCCCTGCGCGTGATGAAGGATGAACTTTGTTTCAACATTTGTCAGCTTGAAACGTCACATCTGCGCAACGACGACGTTGTCGGCTTGGAGACACGGACCAAGAACTATATATCCTCCCAGCTTTCATACGCTTGCCGTTTTTGGGCGGACCATGTTCGCGCCACCACCTTTAAGCAGGAAATAGGTGCAAAGGTGATGGAGCTTTTCGAGACTAATCTACTCTACTGGCTAGAAGTTTTGAGTTTGATCAAGAAGGTATCCGATGCATCAGCAGCGCTCTCGTCAATAATGGACTGGAGTCAGGCGAGTGCATAAGTTGTTATGAGCCCCGACGTGAATCTAATGAACTTCAGGATAATGGCATTACAGCATTCGTAACCGATACCCGCAATTTTGTAGGTGCGTTTGGGAATGTAATCTGTCAGAGTGCTCCCCATCTCTATTTGTCGGCACTCCCGTTTACACCAGAAAGGTCGAAACTATGCGAGACTTACCTACCACGATTTCCACGACTACTCCGCGTCGAGACCGGGAAAGCGACGACGTGGCTACCTATTCAAACCGTTCTGGTAGGCCACACCCACGCCGTCTTGTCGGTGGTGTTCTCGCCGGACGGCAAGCGCATCGTCTCCGGGTCTGGTGACAAGACGATCCGTGTGTGGAATGCAGACACCGGGGAGGTGATTTCAGCACCATTTGAAGGCCACACCGACTGGGTCACGTCGGTGGCGTTCTCGCATGACGGCAAGCGCATCGTCTCCGGGTCTGGTGACAAGACGGTCCGTGTGTGGAATGCAGACACCGGGGAGGCCATTTCAGCACCATTCGAAGGCCACACCGACGGTGTCACATCGGTGGCATTCTCCCATGATGGCAAGCGCATCGTCTCCGGGTCTGATGACAAGACGATCCGTGTGTGGAATGCAGACACGGGGGAGGTCATTTCAGCACCATTCGAAGGCCACACCGACTGTGTCACGTCGGTGGCGTTCTCGCAGGACGGCAAGCGCATCGTCTCCGGGTCTGGTGACAAGACGATCCGTGTGTGGAATGCAGACACCGGGGAGGCCATTTCAGCACGATTCGAAGGCCACACCCACTGGGTCACGTCGGTGGCGTTCTCGCATGACGGCAAGCACATCGTCTCTGGGTCCGTTGACAAGACGGTCCGTGTGTGGAATGCAGACACCGGGGAGGTCATTTCAGCACCATTTGAAGGCCACACCGCCGCCGTCTTGTCGGTGGCGTTCTCGCATGACGGCAAGCGCATCGTCTCCGGGTCTCGTGACAAGACGATCCGTGTGTGGAATGCGGAAGCCATGAGTTCGGGGCCACTCGCAGGTCAAGAAGATAGTCAGTGGCTGTCTGTCTCCTTGATTTCTCTGAACATGGTGGTATATGCTGATATTCTTTGAACAGCCAAGTGTACTGGCTTTCGAAATGACTCACGGCTAGAAAATGGCTGGTTACTCAACTCACCCTCAAAACTTTTATTCTGGGTTCCACCCTGGTCTCAGTTAGGTTTGTGGTGGCCGGTGAATACCACTGTTATTGCAAAGGGGTCCACAAAGCTTGATCTCAGCCAGTTTGAGCATGGGACTTCATGGACGCAATGCAGAGAGGCCATGTGAGTTTCCCAGGGTAGACACTCATTGATGCATGGATCTTGCATCTCCTGCTAAGATAGAAGTCATCTTAAACTGGCACCCCTTACATAAGCTGAGCACAGTCCAACGGCGAGCTCAATAACACTCGAAGGCAAACACTTTTTGCCAAATGGCTTCCTAGAGTCTCTTTGGGACATGTCTACCTACAATCCTTAGGAGAGACTTAGGATATATCTATATTTATTGAGGAGATATATAGCATCCAAAATGTGACATAGAAAAAATACCAAATTATTTTTCTGATGTCCTAGAATGATTTCCTGCAATTTCGGTTTTTGGACCGATGGAATTTGGCGGTCACGTGATAGGTCACGTGACCTATTTGTCAGCCTTTCGAACCTTTGGACGACGCACGGAAAAAGCTTCAAACCACTCTGGGGCCTTGCTACACATTTCTACTGCTTAAATCAGGGTTTAGGTAGGTACAACCTTACACTAGGTGAGTTCCACTGCAGGCCGCTTGCTTAGTCGTCACTTTGACCGCCCGGCAGGTTGTGCTTGACCCCATTCACACATTCAGGCCTCAGGGATTGCGGCTGTCTAGATGATGTCCCCTTTGTACAGATTCAGAGGTGTGTGAGAATTGTTTCCTATCAGCAGATTCTAACTCCTCAACAGGGATGCTAATAGGTTGGCCTGATTTATAGATGCCTACAAAAAAGGGTTGAATGGGGCACAAGCTGTCTGGGAAAACCGTAAATACCATGCCCATCATACTTTACCTCCAAACATTATGTCTGAGTTGGACAAGGAATTCATGTAATATAATTCAATGTCACTAATTATATTATAGAACATGTCATTGCACCAAGGTGCCTTCTGAAAGGGGAAAAAAAAAAAAAAAAATCCCCAAGGCGAGGATTTGGCGCATCACGTGACCTAAGCGCCCGCTTACATAAAGGTGCCAGTTTAAGATGACTTCTATCTTACCACAGTGTTTTGACTTCCCATACCATACATGCAGTAACCCTGCAATAGTCTGTCTGGGACACAGTCTGTACTGCCAGATCAGGCACAGTGTTAGGATGCTAAAATGGTAGATAGTTATGCTTAAGTGTATGTGTGAACTATACTATTCTCTGTGGATAGATACTGTCTGCACTGTACATACTGCCTATGACACAACATTTAGGGTATATACCACCTGTTACAACTGTTCATTTCCGACTTCCGACCCTCAGTTCCGCCACACATTCCGCCCCTCCGATATTCCCGCAACACATTCCGCCCATCCGATATTTCCGACATTCCACCCCTTGTACATTTCCCTTGTTCTTTCGACTCTATTACCCGGACCCACCGGACCCGCTTCATCGTTCATCAAAACCATATATCCGGTCATCCTTGTAGTTCGTTGTCAGATATGTTTTCCCGACCCCTTGTTCTTTGCCATTGTTCTACCTTACCCTGAACCCCCCTTGTAGTCCCATTGTCCCCAATAGTTAGTTCCCACACATTGTCTACTCGACTTCCGCTTCCTCCGGAAATTGCTTAGTACCATACCATTACTTGTTGTTCTGCGCTTTGTCTAACACCCCCTCATGTATGTCTGTTATTCTGCAATCAGATAATCACCTTCGATACTTGATTTCCTTCGCTCCACCTCCTGTTCTTAGCACAGCGAGTCTAGCTAGATCTCAGCCTCTCCGCTTTCCGTCTTCCGCCTCAGTTCTGACTCAAGTTCCGACCAAACCTTTGGCCCAGTACTTTCCGACTTCCGACTCAGTTCCGAAATACTTAGGACGATAGTTCATCGGGGGCGCAACCTATCAGTTGAAGCCGCTGTCCTTTCCAGTTCCGACTTAGTGGAAATCTCGATACATAACACCACCCCAGATCGTATGTACTGTGTATATCATGTATGCCATATATGCCATGTATATGTCATGACCTGTCTATTTCACTTACCCTGCTGTCTCTCTGTCACCTCTCATTGTTCCTCCTGCATCTTCACCTGAGTTCGCCACACCTTCCAACCACTCCTCCCCTATGTTCATTCCATTCGCTCTTCACCACATTCGCCGAACGACCATTCGCCAGCAGGCACTGTTGGGTGCATTGATGCTCCTGCACCAAAATCAAGCATAATATATCCAATTTGTTGTGTGCTTTCTCAATTTCTTCTCATGTTGTTCTTGTATCATGCATCCATTTCTCTGGTTATTTTCGAAATTTTCCACTCACTCCCTATCTCCCCATTTCATCTTGTTATTCCTACTTTCACAAGCGGCTGCACCCAGCGGAGTCTGAAATGACTTCGACGCGCGAGCTCTTGGGCGCTAAAGGGCCGGGTAGTAGTACATGCGCAGTGAAACAGTTTCCCCCTCTCTCAGTGACAACTAAATTCACTGAGAGAGGCAAGTAAATTAGTCTAGCATTCTTTCGATTTATTAACCTAGAAATCCTCTGTAGTGAATTGTTTTCTAGGTAGTGTATAATATATTTATAGTGACAACTAAATTCACTGAGAGAGTGAATTGTTTTCTAGTCTATTCTTTTGTGCAAGAAGTCCATTCCTACTGCCTATAATTCCTGTCCTCTACAGGGTTATGGGCCCCGGAGACACTTCTGAGAAGCTATTGGGTGTTGAGAAGCTTGCTACTGATGGAAGTAATTGGCCATTGTGGCGAGCCACTCTCATCAGCTATTTCGAGTCCAAAAATCTACTCAAGCATGTAGAAGGGAGAGTCACTCGACCTCCTGATCCTCCGGTTATGCCCCCAGGCCATATTCTTACAGAAGCTGAGGAAACTCAGATGGATAAGGCTGAGGAGAAGCTGGAAAGATACCTTGCTAGAGAAGGACAAGCCAAGACCCAAATCATCGTCTCAGTGTCAGAGTCATTAGCCCTGATGCTACAGAAGCAGAAGACAGCAAAAGAGACTTGGGATGCACTGGTCAATAAGATGACCAAAAAGCCCAAGATGGTCCTCACCAGCCTGCAGAGACAACTCCGCAGTATGAGATGTCCTGAGGATGGAGACTTGAGAGATCATTTGGACAAGGCCCAAGACCTATATGCTCGTCTTAATGAGATGGGAGCCAGAGTTTCCGAAGAAGAATTTATGGACATCATCCTTGCGTCACTTCCACCATCCTATGAGGCAGTCATGAATGCCCTTACCACTTCGCTTGAAGAATGCGGGATGCCATTGGTCCCTGATAATATTATTAGGGTACTAAAGGCTCAGTATGACAGGAAGAAAACACTCCTGCAAGAAGAGCAGGTGTTTATTGGTTCATCTACTAAGAAGGACCAGAAGGGCAGAAGGCGCATATATGCACCAACTGCAAAAAGCCTGGACATTCTATCGAAAATTGCTGGGCTAAAGGAGGTGGTAAAGAAGGTCAAGGACCACGTCAGAAGAAAAAAGCCAAAGCCAAGAAGAAGAAGAAGGGTAAAGCAAAAGCGAATGTTGCCGAAGAAGAGTCCTCTTCTGAGGAAAGTGGTGATGGGCATCTTGCCTTCACCAATTTTGACGAGTGCTCTAATTTCAATCTGAGCACATCCTCAGGAGTTATAGTTATACTCGACACCGGAACGACATCGCATATGACTCCTCACAAAAATTTATTGAGGAACTACTGTCAATTCTCACAGCCGAGGACTATCCGAGCAGCCAACAAAGGCACTTTTGATGCCTTCGGTTCAGGACTGCTTGTATTATCCAACAAGGTTGGAGATAAAACAGTAGAAGTCACGTTGCAAGATACATATTATGCTCCAAAAATTGCTGCTACCCTCGTCTTGATCGGTCGGTGCGATGATGCTGGCTACGACATTCGACTCGGTGGCCAGAAATGCACAATATCTAATGCTACTGGAAAGGTATTGATGCAAGCACCGAAGGTCAATGGTTTATATCGACTAGACCTCCAGTCACCAAGTGCTCAAGCCCATATGTGTTTGTCTGCCATGGAAATTCATCAAAAAATGGGGCATATCTCACAGAAGTCCCTACAACATCTATTAAATCATGGCATGATATTGGGCATTGAACTGAGCTCCACAGGCGATAGAATTGTCTGCGATGCGTGTATTCAGGCCAAGATTGCACGCAAACCTCTTCCTCGAGAACCCAGAGACCGAACGTCAAAATTCGGTGACAGAATTTATTCTGATGTCTGGGACCTGCAAGGCACCTCACAATCGATAAGAAGTCATATTATGTCTCCTTTATCGATGATTACTCAAGAGAATCGGTGATCTATCTCATGGCGAACAAATCAGAAGCATTCTCAAAGTACAAGCTCTATGAGGCTTTAATGCTTCGACAGAGAAATGTGCACATCAAGGCACTTGTTTCTGATCGAGGGGGCGAGTATACGAGCTCTGAATTCGAACAGCATCTAGCCAAACAAGGCACGAAGCATCAGTTGACGGTACACGACACACCAGAGTCTAATGGTGTTGCCGAACGTCTGAACCGAACTCTCACTGAGAGAACTCGTGCCATGCTGTTAGAATCAGGCCTTCCTAAGATATTATGGGCTATGCAATACAGCATGCCAATTATCTTAGGAACAGGACGCACACAAGAGCTCTACCGGATAAAACGCCCTACGAGATGATCCACCATGAGAAACCGAATCTCAAAGACATTCACGCGTGGGGAATTGAAGTCTATGTTAAGGTCACTCAGGGAGATAAATTGGAAGCTCGTGCCAAGAGAGCTCGGTGGATAGGAATTTCTACGCAGAGCCATGGTCATTATGTTTATTGGCCTGACTCGCACAAAGTTTCTGTCGAGCGGAATGTTGTGTTTGATTCAGAGATGAAGAAGGGAAAGGTCCCAATCATTTCTATTGAGGAATCCAAGCTACCTACGTCTAGAGAGGAGAAGAAGGCCATTCCGGCATCAGTGCCTGTGCCCGGTCGCTTAGTCAGCGAAGAGGCAAAGATCGAAGAAATTGATGAAAATGCACCAGAGGAATATCTTGAAAAGCTGCAACCTATTCAGGGAGTTGATGACAGACCTAGAGAAGCTGAACCGATAAGGAGAAGCGAAAGATCCGTCAACAACAAGTGCAGCCGGCCCCATCAGGTCCGTAACAAGATCTCAAACCCAGAGACAAGCTGGCACACATATGACTACGCTAGCTTACGAGGACGTTGAGGACCATAAAGAAGTTTTATTCGACCAAGAATTATCCTCCGAGATTGATGGCATCAGTAGCTATGAGTGTGCCATCAGTGCGTTTCTAACCGACGGTCAAAACAATAACAAGGCGCCGGATTTGAGTCAAATTGAACCTAGCAATGCAGACGAAGCTCTGATAATCCTATATGGAAGAAATCAATGGACAAAGAGTATGAGGCCCTAATCGACAAGGGAGTGTGGGAACGAGCCAAACCACCTCCTGGAGCCAATATTGTCGGTAATAAATGGGTCTACCTTTGGAAGCGTAATCCAGAAGGGAAACCAATAATCCTAAATCGAGAATGGTCGCCCAAGGCTTCAACAGAAGTTTGGAGTCGACTATGATGAGACATACTCACCTGTTGCTCGTTATCCTCCCTACGGATCATATGCGCCATTGCTGCTAGGAATGACTGGCCTATCCATCAAATGGACGTGGACTATGCATACCTCAATGCTACACTACCTGAACCTATTTACATGAAGCAGCCGTATGGATATGAGTCTAGAGACAAAGACGAAGTGCTACTTTTGAAGAAAGCACTCTATGGCCTCAACAATCTGGAAGGGAATGGTACAAACGTCTAAGTGGTGAATTCCACAAATAGGATTCACTACGTCAGCCACAGATGGGGCTGTATTTTATAGACGTGCGGAAAGGGGCATGTGATCATTGCAACAGCTGTGGATGATCTCACCATCACAGCTGAGAATCAGTCAGTCCTGGACGAAGTCAACGAGATCTTGCTCAGGTCTTCAGTATGAAAGATCTAGGCGAGATTCATTGGCTATTGAATCTCAAAATCGAAAGAGACTGGCAGAAGAAACCATTGCAATTTCACAACCTGCATACATCGAGAAGATCATCAAAAAATTTAATCTCGAAGATGCAAAGACTTATGCTACGCCTCTTGATCCAGCCGTAAAATTATCTAAAGACCAATGTCCTTCTACAGAGAGAGGCAAGAAAGCCATGTCGAAGTTTCCATACAGGCAAGCTATAGGATCACTGATGTGGGCGCTGTAGCCACTCGACCTGACATTGCATTTGCGGTGTCATTCTCTCGCAATTCCTTGAAAATCCAGGTGGCACACATGGAATGCAGTCAAACGTGTCTTCAAATATTTGAAAGGCACGAAGCATTACAAGCTCACACTTGGAAGAAATCGAGACGGCTTGATGGGGTATTCAGATGCGATTGGGGTTCACAGAGTCATAGGCGTTCGTATTCGGCATACTTATTTCAGATTGATGGAGGCACTGTTTCATGGAGTTGCCAGAAACAGTCGATAGTAGCCCTCTCATCAACTGAAGCCGAATTCGTCGCCCTGACCCATGCGGGCAAAGAGGCTCTTTGGATGCGCCATTTTATTTCTGAAATATTCCAACCACTGAACAGACCCATCCAAGTTTATTCAGACAATCAATCAGCCATTGCCATCACGTATGGCACTCAACAACACACGAGAACCAAACATTTCAACATCAGATTATATTTCCTTCGAGATATAATCAAAAATCAACAAGCCAAGCTCGTTTATTTGCCAACCGAACAAATGTTGGCAGATATCCTCACTAAAGGACTTCCTAGTCCCAGAGTGAAGATCCTCAACGAACAAATCGGAATATATTAAGCTTGAGGGGGCGTGTTGGGTGCATTTATGCTCCTGCACCAAAATCAAGCATAATATATCCAATTTGTTGTGTGGCTCCCAATTTCTTCTCACATTGTTCTTGTATTATGCATCCATTTCTCTGGTTATTTTCGAAATTTTCCACTCATTCCTTATCTCTCTATTTCACCTTGTTATTCCTACTTTCACAAGCGGCTGCACCCAGCGGAGTCTGAAATGACTTCGACGCGCGAGCTCTTGGGCGCTAAAGGGCCGGGTAGTAGTACATGCGCAGTGGAACACATTTCCCCCTCTCTCAGTGACCACTAAATTCACTGAGAGAGGCAAGTAAATTAGTCTAGTAGTCTTTCCATTTATTGACCTAGAAATCCTCTGTAGTGAATTGATTTCTAGGTAGTGTATAATATATTTACAGTGACCACTAAATTCACTGAGAGAGTGAATTGATTTCTAGTCTATTCTTTTGAATCACAAGTCCATACCTACTGCCTATAATTCCTGTCCTCTACAATGTCGCGCTCTCGATTTAATGCAATTTGGGCTCCATCCAGGCCAAACATTCCTGATACTCATGAGCATCACAATAGGGTCTTGCGTACTTGCGTCTGACAGGTTGTTCGAGGGGGTCATGGGTTCATGGTATTCCAACTGGGTTTTTTATTGCCATGAGCTGCCAGCCCCCTGATCCTGCCCTGGATTTTCTCTAGAGTACATGTATTCCTTGGACTTCCACTTAGCGTACTTGTCATTCCACGGACTGTCTATGCACTCTCTTTGTGGCAGGCAGGCGTCTCGCCAGATGCCGGCCGCTATACCTAAACCACTCACAAACACGCAGGCCCCCGAAGGCCACCACAATTCAAATAAATTATGAAGAAAGTCAAATTTGAAATGTCACAGAATATATATGTATCTATGGGTTTTTGATGGTATGGGTTGGCAAGAGTGAGCAGATAGCCACATACGTTGCTGAATGTTACTCTGCTAGTGGGTCTGTATTGGAATTGTGGCTATGATGCATTAGCTTGGATGCTGTCATTAAGTCTCTGTGATTCTTCCAGATCCTATTTAACCATTAACCAGTGCCTGAAAGAGACACTAACTGCTCACCAGAGGCCCTCTGCCCAGCCATTTCTACCTCTCCAGGGCATCCAGTCATGTGAGGAAACTCATCCAACTCTATCTCAGCTGACCCAGCCTCTTGAGGTGACTCCTGGCCTTCCTGATCAGCCACATTATCCTCCAAATTCTCAGCATTAAAATCCTCCCTGCTCAAGTGAGGGTTCCCAAATTCAGCCACTATGGAATTGTGAACACTTTGTCTGGCTGCATGGAAGCTGGAGAATGAAAGAGAGGGTAAGGAGGGGCTGTTAAGTTGACTGTGTCTCTCTTTGAGAGTTAGATGGAACCGGCAGATGATAATTACTGATAAGCTGGTTACACCCTTTTAGTACAATCATGTCTTTCTCCTTTAATTGGTGAGATAATACCTGTTCTGAAAGTTGCCTAAGATGGCTTGAAGGCTTGGCTTTATGCCATAAAGCAGCTGAAGTTAGCCATTCTTTTATCATGATCAATGTATTACATACCCTCAATACCTGAAATGTAACAGAAGAGTGAGTAAGCCCTCAAAGCTCAATGTCTTTATAAGTAACAATACCTCAGTTGTGACAGTATCAGCCAAACTAATTGTAAGCACAAATCTAAATATGAATCAACATATGCAATATCATAGGAATAACATTCCACACCCATATCTGACAAAGCCTTACTTGTAGATTAGTGATATGTTCATATATATAAGCAATATTTTGTATGCTCACCTTGGTAAATGACTAGACTAATGACAGATTTCTTATCCCAAATCTCACCTTTCCACCAAAGCCTCAGGGTTTGAATTGAGCTCAGAATGGTTATTATCACAACTCCAGTGTCAAAAAGGATTCCAGCAACATCGATCATGGGGGCCACTGTCAAAGATATTCAGAGACAAATTGGACAAACACAGGTGCTAGATATTACACCTGATGAATTTGTTAGTATTAATCTAGCCAGAAAATCCTAGTCCATACTGACAAATTCAATGTATTCAATTGTGAACTAGTGGGATTGCAGTTTTGCAAAACAGACGAGTACTATATGCAGTGAAATGAATTTATGCTATTCATACAAAGTCTGCACAGGGACATACCACTCCGAGGATAATAGCACCAAGAAAAAGCAGCCCAAGGACACCCAGAACTCTTTGATTCTGAAGGGAAATAGCATAGGTGCGAGCTAGCAGAAGGCCTAGATAATAATATGTGCTGATCCTTCTGCCTGAGAAATATATGGGTATAATCACTCACCCTGTATACCAATCAGAGAATGAAGTCCTACAACATCAACTAGGTGAGTTAGATTATTACATTTCCTTTGAATATATGAGTCTCTATGTTGCTTCTTCATAAAGAATGCAAGTCATACTAGATACTCGTTACAATCAGTAAGGACGTCACAAGAGCATCGTCATAATATACCTCAAGGGACAGCTTAGAGAAATCAACATATATGGCAACAAGAAAAAAAGCCAAGGTCATGTAACGAGCGAGTAAATAGAGAATGGTGCCGATTTTGACGGTCTTGCACCAAATGTGCTTGATCTCAGATGGTAGGGTGAGAAGAGTGTCGTAGATGAGCAGTGCTGTATAACAAGCTATGGAAATCATGGAATTAGATAGGGGATATGTACGCATACCAAACGCTGCGACGAGGACAGAGTTGACAGCAAAGCTAGTTCAGGTAAGTTCTTCTGCATCCTACTCAGTGTGGCAAGTACGCACAGGTCTGATAGCGCCTGGATTTCAGCCGACGCCGCCTGAGACATGATATAAGAAAGAAAAACAGGAATGCAGACGAGGGACTAAGTTGTGCGGAGCTATGTGGGGTTGGAGTAGCAGATCGCGCAAGGTGCATATATAAGATTCTTGCCATAGGTGCTGCCAGGTCAACCGATATTCACAACATCCCATCAGTGCGAAGCATGGCGCAATTTTCAAGCTGGGCGGGTCTGATAGAAGAACGTCATGTGAAAATAATTGATACAAGGTCGAAGCATCAGATACAGTGATCAGTATAAAACTTGACGTCATGTAAGCGAACTTGGCACTCATTGACGACTCCAATTGCGGTGTCGGCATAACGACACATGAAAACCAATTGCGACTAAGCTCACTGATGGGTATTAAGTTGAAGCATATCCGGTGTGTTAATTATACAGAAGGGGACAAGAGCAAGCGAGATGATTGGGAGATCCCACCTCAATCGCCAGAGTTTGCATTCTAAAGCGACGTTGGATGATCTCTGCAGGCGTGCTGGCTCGTGTCAATGTTGCTGGATATAGCGACAGTGCAAATTTCTCATTTGGCGGCATGTCCTGTAAGACACGGGGAGAGATCGTATGGAGAGACCATCGAATTTCGACATGGGGCGCAACGACATGGTATCCACGATATCGTGCATTCGGTGTATTGACTGTGACGGTGATGGTAGAGCTGTGCCGGGTGGCCCGGGAAAGCCCAGGGCGATCTGCAACGCGTTTGATGTTTTATCTAGCATGCTATTATTAGAATGACGACAGTGCCACTAGCGAGAACAAACGGTACAAATTGGACGTCTGGCAGTTTTTAATTCAGATCAGAAAAATGTGTAGCTGTCGTGATCAATCATGTCAGCTCGCGTGGAACACCAGTAACTGGGTGGGTCCAGAGTCAAATATAAACAACATCATCACATACCCCGTCGAATTTCAAACTCTGGATACTGATATTCCCGAGCTAAGAGAGGTTTCGTCGTGCGCGGATCAGGAACACACCAAACAAAGACAAACATACACACCGGTGCCTGACTCGGCAGCATGACACGGAACAGGCAACAAGCCCTGACATCGTCGTCTTTCCATTGTACGCACATGTAATCCCGGCCACGCATTTTACCCATCCACTCCAAACGTCAGTTCACCGCCCCTCACATCACACTACAGCCTCCCCTCCAGGCTTCATATGCCGTTCCTGTTGTGCACATCCGCTCCCGTTCCAACATTTGCCTTGGGACTGTTTGCCGCGTGACGCGCGTCGTTGCAGCCCGGGATCAGGGCTCCAGACGCATCGCGAATGCTAGTTCCTGTTAGTAATCGGAACGATGACACCGCCGAGGCAGAGCCGGCACGCATTTAGCCGGAGGTTCGAGATCGCTCTCGACCCCGGGTTGCTGGTGCGCCGGCATCGCATCGGCACAGCAGCTCGAAGAGATTGGTAATATAATGGACATCATACTTTGTATATAAAGGAACGATCTACTTGAGATCATAGAATAACAGACTATTATTTTCCTCCTTCGTTCTACAGTTCCCGCGCATCATCACTGGCAGTGCGCAATGTGCATGATGCATGATTGCATCGCGGTTCCAATTACAGTACGTCTGTACCAAAAACAGAAGAAACAGCGCGCTGTGTCTTCCTATTACATAAATCAGGCTCCGTTGCTGAGTCTGGCGCCCTGATCCGAGTCATCGCTCGAATTGCGTAGCCAGGGTCAGGAACTAGCGCTAGGAGATCGGGCCAGATCGCTCCGCATCGAGATGTGGCGGTGGCGATGTGATCCGACGAACAAACTCAGTACCATGTGGCACCGACGAGTGCGATAAAGTGACCCACTGACTCTGACTCGGAACTACAGCTATACTTATACATCTTGAATTAGTAGGACAACTTGAATTCAAGAGCAAAAGCGAAAGGCAAAGGATCGTAACGGTCAACAATAACATTACTTGTTACCATCCTTTGTCTTTCGATAACGTCTCAGCGGGCTTCGCTAACACAGAACTGTTGCCTCGGTCTTGCACCTAATGTTAGCATATATTAACAGATGTCTCGCACTAGCGTATTTAGCAGTACACGATACACGATACACTCCCCGACACCCCGGCACCACCCCCACTCCAGTCTATACCGGGGGTCTAGTCGAGCCGCGACGGCGGCACTTACCTCCCCTCCCCACCTGAAACGAATACTGACGTCCCCCGGGCCGGTGCACATATCCAGCATCACATGCGCTCCCGATGCTTTCAAGTTGCTGCGCCTCACACCTCACACCTCATACGCATAGACCCACACATACCACGCCTCCTTAGTGCCTAATGCCACCACACAGGCACCAAATCGGGCCTCGGCACCCCCGCACCAGCCCCAGGACCCACACCAGGAACACGCCAGGATCCATCACCGTAACAGCCCGCGGGGCAGGCGAGCGTGGTATGGCATTTGCATTAGCGTTAGGGCTCAAGTGCTGCGGTGAGTCACGGTGTGCATGCGGGGCGCGGGGAGTGCGGCGAGCCCACGTAGGCGTGCGGGTGCTGCGGGGGCGGGGGGAGCATATGCGCGGGGTCGCGTTGGGCGCGGGTCCGCTTTCCCGTTCCCATTCCCGAGTGGCGTGGGGGACGGGTGCACGAAGACGCGACTCGTGCATTTGCCGGGCGTTGCGGCGGCGGGGTTTGGGGGCGCTGGGAGGGGGGCCGGTATGGGTAAGGATGCGAGTAAGGTGCGGTGGCGGCGGTGGTGGTGGGCGCGGGGGAATGGGGCTTGCAGGGGGTGTGTGGCGCTGCAGTGCGGCTGTAGTTGTTGTGGGGGGGGCGGCGTGTGTGTGCAGGGGTGCGGGGATGTGCGGGACGACACGCGCACACTCACGGGCGTCGCGTACGCGGCCCCCAGGGGAGACACACAGCGTCGCCAAGAACATCGATGTCGGTCGCGCTCTAGCCCGGCCCCAGCCCCTGCGCCGCTTCGCAGAGGCTCGTCCCCCGGGTGCACGAAGACGCCGCCGTGCATTTGCCGGCGTGGCGGGGCGGGGTTTAAGGGCTCTGGGAGGGGCGGTAAGGTAAGGGTACGGGTAAGGGTGCGGTGGCGGCGCCGGTGGTGGGCATGGATAATGGGGCTTGCGCGGTGTGTGTGGCGCTGTTTGTGCGGCTGTAGTTGTTGTGGGCGGCGGCGGCGTGTGCGTGCGATGGTGCAGGGATGTGTGGGGTGCGGGGATGTGCGGGACGACACGCGGACGTGCTCATGTGCGTCGCGTACGCGGCCCGAGGCGAGACACACAGCGTCGCCAAGACACATCGACGACGTCGGTCACGCTCTCCAGCCCCAGCCCAGCCATGCGCCGCTTGGCGGAGGCTCGGACCCCGCCGCGCCAATCGCGCGCACGCGCTCCCCGCCGACATGAAACTGGCGTTCGGCCACGGGCCTGAACTCCTGCGCGGGCGGCGCCTTGAAGTACTCTGGCCGTCGGGGGGTGGTCGCTGTCATCGCACGTGGCGCCGCTTTTGAGTGGGCGCGAGCCCCTTCTCCGCCCCAGTCGCTGAAAATCCTACGCCGAACCGCGCGCCGCGGCCGCGCTCACGTCCCAGGTGCCGATTCTTTCGAGCTCCCCCCGCGCATACGCTCGCACGGGCAGCGCGCGTCCTCCACGGGGAAGCCCCCTGTGTCGCGGTGGGCGTGCGGGTCATCCAGGAAGGGCTTGCGCGGAGTGGGAGCGCGGTACATGACGTGAGGGGCGCAGGGTGAAGTCTAGGGAGCAGCGAGTGGCGCTCAGTAAGCGACACGAGGGACTGGGCAACAGGACGTACCATCCGCGTCTCCAGGTTCTCTGTTCGTGTCTGGTGTGGGTCATGCTGACGGACGGATGGATGGATGGCGAGACGTGGTGGAGAAGGCGGTAAACGCGTCATACAGGATGGATGGCCTGTTTATATGCAAAGGGAAATACCATACATCCACTCGTTCCTCTTGCGGCCTTTTCTACACCCGGCACATACACACACACACCACCACTGGCAGACACACCGGAAACATCATGAGAAGGTCATGTCTGTGCACTGGAGAGGACTGTGGGTGATAAGGAGCCTGGGAGGGGAGGTTGTTAGTGTCATGTGAGAGGTCAGCTGAAGTTTGGAGTGGACGGGTAAAATGCGTGTTAACGCCGAGAAAGACGAGGCAGTAGAAGGACGACATGTGCATGCCAGCAACGGCGATGACGACGTCAGGGCTTGTTGGTTGTGTCCGTGTCTGTGTCTGTGTCATTGCGCTCATTTGTAACTGCCGAATCGCTGTGCATGTTTGTCTTTGTTTGGTGTATTCTTGATGACCGCACTCTTCTTCCTTCCGGTCAACAATTTTTATGAAATTCGACGGGATGTGCTGTGTATGTG